>CALYFQ020000072.1:5000-7500 GCA_944738655.2 Andrena hattorfiana
GCTGGTTGGAGGCGCACGGGCCTCGGCTTGATCCGAACCGAGAACAAAGGATAATAACGAACATATTTAATAAAACGATTACCCTGAACGGTGGATCACTTGGCTCGTGGGTCGATGAAGAACGCAGCTAATTGCGCGTCAACGTGTGAACTGCAGGACACATGAACATCGACATTTCGAACGCACATTGCGGTCCACGGATACAATTCCTGGACCACGCCTGGCTGAGGGTCGTTATCACATACAGAAGACTGCTTGCGTCGGTTCTGCGTATCTCATATCCTCGCCGTCTCGCGTTTCCGACGATGTAACGCGTTTCGGAGTCGGGCGGATGATACATACACGTCAGATACGCGACGTACGAGCGAAAGTTGGGCCGTTCGTCGGCGTTTGCAACGGCTCGCGTGAGAATCGTGAAGCGTCTAATCTCTCCCGTGCGAGAACCAGGAAAGAGAGAAGCGAATGTGATGAATGATCGCGTGGGGACTCGCGTGCGTGCTTTCACGGCGTTGTGCGTCGTTGTTTTATAACGACCGCCCGTGTGCTGCACCGCTCCTTGGATGATCACACACAGCGGCCTCTCCGCTCGCACTGGTGCGTAGAATTTGCCTTCACGTCCCGCGCGAGATCTTTCACCGTGCTCCCGACGTCGCCTGAAATGAAAAATTTGTCCTGAGAAAGCGAGACCAAAGAGCGAGAGATAAGATAGAGAGAAAGAGCGGAGTGCGCGGCATATGTGCGCCGATCTAATATCGTCGCGTTCACGCGGCCCCAGGGATTTTTAAAAAGAGAGGGTCGTCGTTGACAAGTGAGAGAAAAGTCCAATCGATACATCGAGGGCACAACACGCTCGTTCTTCGGGACGCCGTGAAGATCCAAGGGTGGTGGTCTGTACATGAATGGAGGCGCTGTGCGGGATGATAAATGAAAAAATCACTCGTTAACATGATCGGGTCGATGTATTTCCCCGTCGTTGCGCGTGTCCTCGCCTAGCCCTAATTGACATTCCCTCCCTATGGCCACGTTCCGTCGACACACAAGAGTGTTTGCGCCAAACATCCGATGAAAAGACTAGTGATTGCTTCACGCGTCGCTTAAAACGTTTTCTGTACCCCGGAATCCTGGTTGGCGCGGCTGCGCGAATTGGAACTTTGACGAACCGAAAGGCGCTGATGCCGCGAAAGGTGTGTAAGTAAGAGGACCTCTCCTTCGCAGAATTGAAGAGAACGAATCTCCCCGATCGCCCCATGTCTTTGTCGCGTTGTTGGTCGATCGTATACGAGACCGCGGATCTCACCGGTCGTCCAGTCCACGGAAAAGCTTATTTTTCCGCGGTTCCCTCTGCTGCGAGTGTAGTGTAGTCACTTCACTGCTCGAGGCCTGAAGGGATAGCGGAATCTCAAAGCTAATAATAGCGGACAGACGTTAAAGTAAAAACCGGTGGTCGTTCGGCGAGAGTCTCCTCCCGGATCGGATCGACGATGCGCGATGAAAAGACACTTTGGCGAGGCGCAAATTGTGAGGTAGGGGTGAATCTAATTCTTTCGATTAGAGGAAGACTAAAGAGGTCCAAATATATTATATATATATATATATATATATACATTTACTTCTGGAATCGTGCGATGGCACCTCTGGATACACGAGATCGATCACATCGATCCGTCGTCGGGGGTCTCTTGCTATGAGCCGGGATGTGTACGGGGAGAAAGATATGTTCACGCGTGGCGTGATGCCGTATATACGCGAGCGGTGCGCATGGGAAACTGCGAGCGAGCAAGGGAAAAAAGAAAGAATCGGAGAAGTTTCGTGTATAATCTTCTTCTCCTTGTATTCTTCAGCCCAGCTTCTCGTACGGCCCGGCCCCGTCGCCGGTGTCGACGCACTACGCGGACACCCCGTACTCCCGCCAGGGAGACCCGTTCGAGGTGTGTACTTGTATCCAAAAGAGGGAGCACGATATTATATAATACCGGAGGCGCGCGCGCTTCTCCAAAATATCTTCTCTCTACTTCGCGGTCTCTCTCGGCTTTCTTCTCTGGTGGGGCACATAATATTATATATATAATATAACGATTGACGACCTCAGAGTAGGCGAGATTACCCGCTGAATTTAAGCATATTACTAAGCGGAGGAAAAGAAACTAACAAGGATTTCCTTAGTAGCGGCGAGCGAACAGGAATTAGCCCAGCACTGAATCCCGCGGTTCCGCCGCAGGGAATTGTAGTGTTCAGGAGGATCCGTTTATCCCGTGACGTCGCACCGCGTCCAAGTCCATCTTGAATGGGGCCACTTACCCGGAGAGGGTGCCAGGCCCGTAGCGACCGGTACGCGTTTCGGGAGGATCTCTCCATAGAGTCGGGTTGCTTGAGAGTGCAACCCTAAGTGGGTGGTAAACTCCATCTAAGGCTAAATACAACCACGAGACCGATAGCGAACAAGTACCGTGAGGGAAAGTTGAAAAGAACTTTGAAGAGAGAGTTCAAGAGTACGTGAAAC
>CALYFQ020000072.1:12500-17500 GCA_944738655.2 Andrena hattorfiana
TTCGGCGGCGAAGCAATACGCCGCTGGGACTTTGAATATTTCGGCGGCGAAGCAATACGCCGCTGGGACATGGGAATATTTCGGCGGCGAAGCAATACGCCGCTGGGACTTTGAATATTTCGGCGGCGAAGCAATACGCCGCTGGGACTGGGAATATTTCGGCGGCGAAGCAATACGCCGCTGGGACTTTGAATATTTCGGCGGCGAAGCGATACGCCGCTGGGACTGGGAATATTTCGGCGGCGAAGCAATACGCCGCTGGGACTTTGAATATTTCGGCGGCGAAGCAATACGCCGCTGGGACTGGGAATATTTCGGCGGCGAAGCAATACGCCGCTGGGACTTTGAATATTTCGGCGGCGAAGCGATACGCCGCTGGGACTGGGAATATTTCGGCGGCGAAGCAATACGCCGCTGGGACAGGGAATATTTCGGCGGCGAAGCAATACGCCGCTGGGCTTAGAATATTTCGGCGGCGAAGCAATACGCCGCTGGGACTTTGAATATTTCGGCGGCGAAGCAATACGCCGCTGGGCTTAGAATATTTCGGCGGCGAAGCAATACGCCGCTGGGACTGGGAATATTTCGGCGGCGAAGCGATACGCCGCTGGGACTGGGAATATTTCGGCGGCGAAGCAATACGCCGCTGGGCTTAGAATATTTCGGCGGCGAAGCAATACGCCGCTGGGACTGGGAATATTTCGGCGGCGAAGCAATACGCCGCTGGGACTTTGAATATTTCGGCGGCGAAGCAATACGCCGCTGGGCTTAGAATATTTCGGCGGCGAAGCGATACGCCGCTGGGACTGGGAATATTTCGGCGGCGAAGCAATACGCCGCTGGGACTGGGAATATTTCGGCGGCGAAGCGATACGCCGCTGGGACTGGGAATATTTCGGCGGCGAAGCGATACGCCGCTGGGACTTTGAATATTTCGGCGGCGAAGCGATACGCCGCTGGGCTTAGAATATTTCGGCGGCGAAGCGATACGCCGCTGGGACTGGGAATATTTCGGCGGCGAAGCAATACGCCGCTGGGACTGGGAATAAATGTCAGTTCATAGGTGCTGCCCTGTAATACTTCCAAGTCCCGACAAATTTAAGAGTCCTTCGTACCGTAGTCCGAACACAAGTTCGTCCAATCGACCAAACAACCACCTATCCCTGTTCGTCGTTCCATTGCCTACGTTTTACTCTAATGGTTCGACCGCGGTCGTCGTGCTGGTCTTCGAGAAAATCGCGAAAAACTCCAATCGCTCCGAAATATTTCAAAGTCCCGACAAATTTAAGAGTCCTTCCGCACCGTAGTCCGAGAACAAGTTCGTCCAACCGACCAAACAACCACCGATCCCTGTTCGTCGTTTCATTGCCTACGATTTACTCCAATGGTTCGACCGCGGTCGTCGTGCTGGTCTTCGAGAAAATCGCGAAAAACTCCAATCGCTCCGAAATATATCAGTCCCGATTAATTTAAGTCCTTCCGCACCGTAGTCCGAAAACAAGTTCGTCCAACCGACCAAACAACCACCGATCCCTGTTCGTCGTTTCATTGCCTACGATTTACTCCAATGGTTCGACCGCGGTCGTCGTGCTGGTCTTCGAGAAAATCGCGAAAAACTCCAATCGCTCCGAAATATTTCAAAGTCCCGACAAATTTAAGAGTCCTTCCGCACCGTAATTCGAACACAAGTTCGTCCAATCGACCAAACAACCACCGATCCCTGTTCGTCGTTTCATTGCCTACGATTTACTCCAATGGTTCGACCGCGGTCGTCGTGCTGGTCTTCGAGAAAATCGCGAAAAACTCCAATCGCTCCGAAATATATCAGTCCCGATTAATTTAAGTCCTTCCGCACCGTAGTCCGAAAACAAGTTCGTCCAACCGACCAAACAACCACCGATCCCTGTTCGTCGTTTCATTGCCTACGATTTACTCCAATGGTTCGACCGCGGTCGTCGTGCTGGTTTACGAGAAAATCGCGAAAAACTCCAGTCGCTCCGAAATATATCAGTCCCGACTAATTTAAGAGTCCTTCGTACCGTAGTCCGAACACAAGTTCGTCCAATCGACCAAACAACCACCGATCTCTGTTCGTCGTTTCATTGCCTACGATTTACTCCAATGGTTCGACCGCGGTCGTCGTGCTGGTTTACGAGAAAATCGCGAAAAACTCCAGTCGCTCCGAAATATATCAGTCCCGACTAATTTAAGAGTCCTTCGTACCGTAGTCCGAACACAAGTTCGTCCAATCGACCAAACAACCACCGATCTCTGTTCGTCGTTTCATTGCCTACGATTTACTCCAATGGTTCGACCGCGGTCGTCGTGCGGGTCTTCGAGAAAATCGCGAAAAACTCCAATCGCTCCGAAATATTTCAAAGTCCCGACAAATTTAAGAGTCCTTCCGCACCGTAATTCGAACACAAGTTCGTCCAATCGACCAAACAACCACCGATCCCTGTTCGTCGTTTCATTGCCTACGATTTACTCCAATGGTTCGACCGCGGTCGTCGTGCTGGTCTTCGAGAAAATCGCGAAAAACTCCAATCGCTCCGAAATATATCAGTCCCGACATATTTAAGAGTCCTTCGTACCGTAGTCCGAACACAAGTTCGTCCAATCGACCAAACAACCACCGATCCCTGTTCGTCGTTTCATTGCCTACGATTTACTCCAATGGTTCGACCGCGGTCGTCGTGCTGGTCTTCGAGAAAATCGCGAAAAACTCCAATCGCTCCGAAATATTTCAAAGTCCCGACAAATTTAAGAGTCCTTCCGCACCGTAATTCGAACACAAGTTCGTCCAATCGACCAAACAACCACCGATCCCTGTTCGTCGTTTCATTGCCTACGATTTACTCCAATGGTTCGACCGCGGTCGTCGTGCTGGTTTTCGAGAAAATCGCGAAAAACTCCAATCGCTCCGAAATATATCAGTCCTGACTAATTTATGAGTCCTTCGTACCGTAGTCCGAACACAAGTTCGTCCAATCGACCAAACAACCACCGATCCCTGTTCGTCGTTTCATTGCCTACGATTTACTCCAATGGTTCGACCGCGGTCGTCGTGCTGGTCTTCGAGAAAATCGCGAAAAACTCCAATCGCTCCGAAATATTTCAAAGTCCCGACAAATTTAAGAGTCCTTCCGCACCGTAATTCGAACACAAGTTCGTCCAATCGACCAAACAACCACCGATCCCTGTTCGTCGTTTCATTGCCTACGATTTACTCCAATGGTTCGACCGCGGTCGTCGTGCTGGTCTTCGAGAAAATCGCGAAAAACTCCAATCGCTCCGAAATATTTCTAAGTCCCGAGAAATTATTTGCGAATGTCGTTTGGGACCGAGTATTTATCGTAGTAATGTTCGCGGTGATTCTTTGTAATTATTCTTTTAGTCGGTTTACTCTTGTCTCTGACGCTCTCTGCGGCTAAGTCCCAACGTGCCGGGCGGAGGGGCTGTTGCAGCGGCGGTTTACACCCATAAGCGCCCGTGCGTAAGGTGCGGCGGCGCCGGCGTTCCGGCCGGCCGTTCGGTATCTATAAGGGAGAGCGACGGTCCGAGCGTCTCGGTCGGAGCAGCGTTGGGCGCGTGGCTATTCTATGACCTCGGTTGAGAAGCAGTCAGCGCTCCTCGAGATTCTGTCTCGACTGTTCTTGCCGTGTTGCGTTTCGGATTTCTCCACACAGCATAACCACGGGTCGGTGTCTAAGACCGAATGGCCCTTATGTGGTGAGCGTCCATAAGTAGTGACGTTGGTGACACGTATGCAATTCTGTGTACGATTGTACGACCTCGTGCGTTGAACTCTTTGTCCACGCAGATGGACGATTTAAACTTGACAAAACGCTAAGGAACGGTAGCGTCGGGTACATGTAAAGTATCGAACTAAACGTGTTCGAACTTTGAAAGAGGGAGAAAGTAAATACAAACCCAAGAGGTGTCAGATCTCGATATGGCTATCGCGCACATTACGTGCCAACTCGTTATGACCAGCATGGCACGATTCACGCTTTCCCGTTTGCTCAGCATGCACTTGTCCGCGCTATTACGTAAATGACCAGCGTGAATGTTACGCGCTTTGTCGATTTGCACAGCGTGTGTAGTGGTCGGTGCTTCTACGGTTAATGCTAGCGTGCGTGTACTCCGTGCTTCCCGATGGATGCAGCGGCACGCGTGATACGCGCTTTATCGAGCATCCGATGCCATCCTTATTTATAATGGAAATATAATGAATTTTGTCTGAATCTGAGATCTTTCTGTGAACGTATACAAATGGCACATATCCGATTAGAATATTAAGTCAGTGGAAAAATCGAAGAAACGATATCATGCCGAAATTTTATAATAAAGGAGAGTGAAGAGAGAGAAAGGCACGTATAATAGCCGATGGAGTTAGTCTGTGGAAAATCCTAGGATACACACATATGGTGTTCTAGGTGGAAGAAGTATAAATGAGAGTGGAGAAGAGCGAGCTATAATAATATGTGGAGTGGAGAGAGGAAGGAGGCACATATCCGAGATAGAGTTAGTGGAACAAATCGAGGATAGGATATGATGTCTAAAACTGCACGCTGATGTGCACGTTTTAATGAAATCAAACGTGGGGCATCGTCGATCCGTCTCTAAAACGAGCGGACGACGCGACGAGAACAGAAAGAACACGAAAGTGTGTGAATTCGAATAGAGGGATGCTTCGCGAAGCTCCCTGGTTGATCCTGCCAGTAGTCATATGCTTGTCTCAAAGATTAAGCCATGCATGTCTCAGTACATACCGTATTAAGGTGAAACCGCGAATGGCTCATTAAATCAGTTATGGTTCCTTAGATCGTACCCACATTTACTTGGATAACTGTGGTAATTCTAGAGCTAATACATGCAAAACAGAGTTCCGACCAGAGATGGAAGGAACGCTTTTATTAGATCAAAACCAATCGGTGGCGGATGGTTTTCCGTACGTCCCATCGTTTGCTTTGGTGACTCTGAATAACTTTGTGCTG
>CALYFQ020000072.1:20000-22500 GCA_944738655.2 Andrena hattorfiana
CCTAGTATATCGCTCGCGCTCGATCGCTCGCCCCGATGGCCAGAAAAGAGGGACCGGCTGTGAAGCTTCGATAGCGAAAGGTCTGATCGAAGCCGGCCGTGCGTCCGGTTTCGGGGGATACAGCGACGATAAAGAGAGCGTGTAAGTAGTAGAGGATGCTGCCGCGTGCGGTGGCCTCCGTCGCCCGAGTACACACGATTACGGGTCTCGTACCCAGCCGGTGTATCTCGAAGGTTTTTAAATGAATATGTACGCTCGGCCGTGGGACGTGTCCGCGGTGTTACCGCGGTACGCTCCGACGGTGTTCCGTCCTGGACACAAATCGTACACCGTGTCGTCAATGCTGGCGACGCCCGGACCTCCTTCGCGCGCTGGTTGGAGGCGCACGGGCCTCGGCTTGATCCGAACCGAGAACAAAGGATAATAACGAACATATTTAATAAAACGATTACCCTGAACGGTGGATCACTTGGCTCGTGGGTCGATGAAGAACGCAGCTAATTGCGCGTCAACGTGTGAACTGCAGGACACATGAACATCGACATTTCGAACGCACATTGCGGTCCACGGATACAATTCCTGGACCACGCCTGGCTGAGGGTCGTTATCACATACAGAAGACTGCTTGCGTCGGTTCTGCGTATCTCATATCCTCGCCGTCTCGCGTTTCCGACGATGTAACGCGTTTCGGAGTCGGGCGGATGATACATACACGTCAGATACGCGACGTACGAGCGAAAGTTGGGCCGTTCGTCGGCGTTTGCAACGGCTCGCGTGAGAATCGTGAAGCGTCTAATCTCTCCCGTGCGAGAACCAGGAAAGAGAGAAGCGAATGTGATGAATGATCGCGTGGGGACTCGCGTGCGTGCTTTCACGGCGTTGTGCGTCGTTGTTTTATAACGACCGCCCGTGTGCTGCACCGCTCCTTGGATGATCACACACAGCGGCCTCTCCGCTCGCACTGGTGCGTAGAATTTGCCTTCACGTCCCGCGCGAGATCTTTCACCGTGCTCCCGACGTCGCCTGAAATGAAAAATTTGTCCTGAGAAAGCGAGACCAAAGAGCGAGAGATAAGATAGAGAGAAAGAGCGGAGTGCGCGGCATATGTGCGCCGATCTAATATCGTCGCGTTCACGCGGCCCCAGGGATTTTTAAAAAGAGAGGGTCGTCGTTGACAAGTGAGAGAAAAGTCCAATCGATACATCGAGGGCACAACACGCTCGTTCTTCGGGACGCCGTGAAGATCCAAGGGTGGTGGTCTGTACATGAATGGAGGCGCTGTGCGGGATGATAAATGAAAAAATCACTCGTTAACATGATCGGGTCGATGTATTTCCCCGTCGTTGCGCGTGTCCTCGCCTAGCCCTAATTGACATTCCCTCCCTATGGCCACGTTCCGTCGACACACAAGAGTGTTTGCGCCAAACATCCGATGAAAAGACTAGTGATTGCTTCACGCGTCGCTTAAAACGTTTTCTGTACCCCGGAATCCTGGTTGGCGCGGCTGCGCGAATTGGAACTTTGACGAACCGAAAGGCGCTGATGCCGCGAAAGGTGTGTAAGTAAGAGGACCTCTCCTTCGCAGAATTGAAGAGAACGAATCTCCCCGATCGCCCCATGTCTTTGTCGCGTTGTTGGTCGATCGTATACGAGACCGCGGATCTCACCGGTCGTCCAGTCCACGGAAAAGCTTATTTTTCCGCGGTTCCCTCTGCTGCGAGTGTAGTGTAGTCACTTCACTGCTCGAGGCCTGAAGGGATAGCGGAATCTCAAAGCTAATAATAGCGGACAGACGTTAAAGTAAAAACCGGTGGTCGTTCGGCGAGAGTCTCCTCCCGGATCGGATCGACGATGCGCGATGAAAAGACACTTTGGCGAGGCGCAAATTGTGAGGTAGGGGTGAATCTAATTCTTTCGATTAGAGGAAGACTAAAGAGGTCCAAATATATTATATATATATATATATATATATACATTTACTTCTGGAATCGTGCGATGGCACCTCTGGATACACGAGATCGATCACATCGATCCGTCGTCGGGGGTCTCTTGCTATGAGCCGGGATGTGTACGGGGAGAAAGATATGTTCACGCGTGGCGTGATGCCGTATATACGCGAGCGGTGCGCATGGGAAACTGCGAGCGAGCAAGGGAAAAAAGAAAGAATCGGAGAAGTTTCGTGTATAATCTTCTTCTCCTTGTATTCTTCAGCCCAGCTTCTCGTACGGCCCGGCCCCGTCGCCGGTGTCGACGCACTACGCGGACACCCCGTACTCCCGCCAGGGAGACCCGTTCGAGGTGTGTACTTGTATCCAAAAGAGGGAGCACGATATTATATAATACCGGAGGCGCGCGCGCTTCTCCAAAATATCTTCTCTCTACTTCGCGGTCTCTCTCGGCTTTCTTCTCTGGTGGGGCACATAATATTATATATATAATATAACGATTGACGACCTCAGAGTAGGCGAGATTACCCGCTGAATTTAAGCATATTACTAAG
>CALYFQ020000072.1:27500-29386 GCA_944738655.2 Andrena hattorfiana
CGATACGCCCGCTGGGACTGGGAATATTTCGGCGGCGAAGCAATACGCCGCTGGGACAGGGAATATTTCGGCGGCGAAGCAATACGCCGCTGGGCTTAGAATATTTCGGCGGCGAAGCAATACGCCGCTGGGACTTTGAATATTTCGGCGGCGAAGCAATACGCCGCTGGGCTTAGAATATTTCGGCGGCGAAGCAATACGCCGCTGGGACTGGGAATATTTCGGCGGCGAAGCGATACGCCGCTGGGACTGGGAATATTTCGGCGGCGAAGCAATACGCCGCTGGGACTGGGAATATTTCGGCGGCGAAGCGATACGCCGCTGGGACTTTGAATATTTCGGCGGCGAAGCGATACGCCGCTGGGCTTAGAATATTTCGGCGGCGAAGCAATACGCCGCTGGGACTTTGAATATTTCGGCGGCGAAGCAATACGCCGCTGGGACTGGGAATATTTCGGCGGCGAAGCAATACGCCGCTGGGACTTTGAATATTTCGGCGGCGAAGCAATACGCCGCTGGGACTGGGAATATTTCGGCGGCGAAGCAATACGCCGCTGGGACTTTGAATATTTCGGCGGCGAAGCGATACGCCGCTGGGACTGGGAATATTTCGGCGGCGAAGCAATACGCCGCTGGGACTTTGAATATTTCGGCGGCGAAGCAATACGCCGCTGGGACTGGGAATATTTCGGCGGCGAAGCAATACGCCGCTGGGGACTTTGAATATTTCGGCGGCGAAGCGATACGCCGCTGGGACTGGGAATATTTCGGCGGCGAAGCAATACGCCGCTGGGACAGGGAATATTTCGGCGGCGAAGCAATACGCCGCTGGGCTTAGAATATTTCGGCGGCGAAGCAATACGCCGCTGGGACTTTGAATATTTCGGCGGCGAAGCAATACGCCGCTGGGCTTAGAATATTTCGGCGGCGAAGCAATACGCCGCTGGGACTGGGAATATTTCGGCGGCGAAGCGATACGCCGCTGGGACTGGGAATATTTCGGCGGCGAAGCAATACGCCGCTGGGCTTAGAATATTTCGGCGGCGAAGCAATACGCCGCTGGGACTGGGAATATTTCGGCGGCGAAGCAATACGCCGCTGGGACTTTGAATATTTCGGCGGCGAAGCAATACGCCGCTGGGCTTAGAATATTTCGGCGGCGAAGCGATACGCCGCTGGGACTGGGAATATTTCGGCGGCGAAGCAATACGCCGCTGGGACTGGGAATATTTCGGCGGCGAAGCGATACGCCGCTGGGACTGGGAATATTTCGGCGGCGAAGCGATACGCCGCTGGGACTTTGAATATTTCGGCGGCGAAGCGATACGCCGCTGGGCTTAGAATATTTCGGCGGCGAAGCGATACGCCGCTGGGACTGGGAATATTTCGGCGGCGAAGCAATACGCCGCTGGGACTGGGAATAAATGTCAGTTCATAGGTGCTGCCCTGTAATACTTCCAAGTCCCGACAAATTTAAGAGTCCTTCGTACCGTAGTCCGAACACAAGTTCGTCCAATCGACCAAACAACCACCTATCCCTGTTCGTCGTTCCATTGCCTACGTTTTACTCTAATGGTTCGACCGCGGTCGTCGTGCTGGTCTTCGAGAAAATCGCGAAAAAACTCCAATCGCTCCGAAATATTTCAAAGTCCCCGACAAATTTAAGAGTCCTTCCGCACCGTAGTCCGAGAACAAGTTCGTCCAACCGACCAAACAACCACCGATCCCTGTTCGTCGTTTCATTGCCTACGATTTACTCCAATGGTTCGACCGCGGTCGTCGTGCTGGTCTTCGAGAAAATCGCGAAAAACTCCAATCGCTCCGAAATATATCAGTCCCGATTAATTTAAGTCCTTCCGCACCGTAGTCCGAAAACAAGTTCGTCC
>CALYFQ020000073.1:0-20963 GCA_944738655.2 Andrena hattorfiana
TAAATTTGAGTAAATTTAGGTGAAATTAAATCATACTTTTTGGATTTTGTGAAAAATTTTAGTCAATTTTAATAAATTTATTTGAAATCAAATTCGTTTTTTTGGATTATTACGAGTTTTTTTGCCGGACGAGCTAAATTTGAATAAATTCAGGTGAAATTAAATCATATTTTTTGGATTTTGTGAAAATTTTTAGTCAATTTTAATAAATTTTTTTTAAATCAAAGTCGATTTTTTTGGATTTTGATGAGTTTTTTGTCGGATGAGCTAAATTTGAGTAAATTTAGGTGAAATTAACTCACATTTTTTTGTATTTTGTGATAATTTTTAATCGAATTTTAATAAATTTTTTTGAAATCAAATTCGATTTTTTTGGATTATTATGAGTTTTTTTGTCGGACGAGCTAAATATGAGTAAATTTAGGTGAAATTAACTCATATTTTTTGGATTTTGTGAAAATTTTTAGTCAAATTTTAATAAATTTTTTTGAAATCAAATTCTATTTTTTTGGATTTTGATGAGTTTTTTTGTCGGAGGAGCTAAATTTGAGTAAATTTAGGTGAAATTAAATCATATTTTTTGGATTTTGTGAAAATTTTTAGTCAAATTTTAAGAAATTTTTTTTGAAATCAAATTCGATTTTTTTGGATTTTGATGAGTTTTTTTGTCGGAGGAGCTAAATTTGAGTAAATTTAGGTGAAATTAAATCATACTTTTTGGATTTTGTGAAAAATTTTAGTCAAATTTTAATAAATTTATTTGAAATCAAATTCGTTTTTTTTGGATTATTACGAGTTTTTTTGCCGGACGAGATAAATTTGAGTAAATTTAGGTGAAATTAAATCATATTTTTTGGATTTTGTGAAAATTTTTAGTCAAATTTTAATAAATTTTTTTTTTTATCAAAGTCGATTTTTTTGGATTTTGATGAGTTTTTTTGTCGGATGAGCTAAATTTGAGTAAATTTAGGTGAAATTAACTCATATTTTTTTGGATTTTGTGAAAATTTTTAGTCAAATTTTAATAAATTTTTTTGAAATCAAATTCGATTTTTTTGGATTATTATGAGTTTTTTTGCCGGACGAGCTAAATTTGAGTAAATTTAGGTGAAACTAAATCATACTTTTTGGATTTTGTGAAAAATTTTAGTCAAGTTTTAATAAATTTATTTGAAATCAAATTCGTTTTTTTGGATTATTACGAGTTTTTTTGCCGGACGAGCTAAATTTGAGTAAATTCAGGTGAAATTAAATCATATTTTTTGGATTTTGTGAAAATTTTTAGTCAAATTTTAATAAATTTTTTTTAAATCAAAGTCGATTTTTTTGAATTTTGATGAGTTTTTTTGTCGGATGAGCTAAATTAGAGTAAATTTAGGTGAAATTAACTCATATTTTTTTGGATTTTGTGAAACTTTTTAGTCAAATTTTAATGAATTTTTTTTAAATCAATTTCGATTTTTTTGCATTTTGATGAGTTTTTTTGTCGGAGGAGCTAAATTTGCGTAAATTTAGGTGAAATTAACTCATATTTTTTTGGATTTTGTGAAAATTTTTAGTCAAATTTTAATAAATTTTTTTGAAATCAAATTTTTTTTTTTTTGGATTATTATGAGTTTTTTTGCCGGACGAGCTAAATTTGAGTAAATTTAGGGCAAATTAACTCATATTTTTTGGATTTTGTGAAAATTTTTAGTCCAATTTTAATAAATTTTTTTTAAATCAAATTCGATTTTTTTGGACATAAATGAGTTTTTTTGACGGTGGAGCTAAATTTGAGTAAATTTAGGTGAAATTAAATCATACTTTTTGGATTTTGTGAAAAATTTTAGTCAAATTTTAATAAATTTATTTGAAATCAAATTTGTTTTTTTGGATTATTACGAGTTTTTTTGCCGGACGAGCTAAATTTGAGTAAATTTAGGTGAAATTAAATCATATTTTTGGGATTTTGTGAAAATTTTTAGTCAAACTTTAATAAATTTTTTTGATATCAAATTCGATTTTTTTGGATTATTGAGTTTTTTTGCCGGAAGAGCTAAATTTGAGTAAATTTAGGTGAAATTAAATCATAATTTTTGGATTTTGTGAAAAATTTTAGTCAATTTTAATAAATTTATTTGAAATCAAATTCGTTTTTTTTGGATTATTACGAGTTTTTTTTGCCGGACGAGCTAAATTTGAGTAAATTCAGGTGAAATTAAATCATATTTTTTGGATTTTGTGAAAATTTTTAGTCAATTTTAATAAATTTTTTTTTAAATCAAAGTCGATTTTTATGGATTTTGATGAGTTTTTTCGGACGAGCTAAATTTGAGTAAATTCAGGTGAAATTAAATCATATTTTTTTGGATTTTGTGAAAATTTTTAGTCAATTTTAATAAATTTTTTTTAAATCAAAGTCGATTTTTTTTGGATTTTGATGAGTTTTTTGTCGGATGAGCTAAATTTGAGTAAATTTAGGTGAAATTAACTCACATTTTTTTGTATTTTGTGATAATTTTTAGTTAAATATTAATAAATTTTTTTTAAATCAAATTCGATTTTTTTTGGATTATTATGAGTTTTTTTGCCGGACGAGCTAAATTTGAGTAAATTTAGGTGAAATTAAATCATACTTTTTGGATTTTGTGAAAAATTTTAGTCAAATTTTAATAAATGTATTTGAAATCAAATTCGTTTTTTTTGGATTATTACGAGTTTTTTTGCCGGACGAGCTAGATTTGAGTAAATTCAGGTGAAATTAAATCATATTTTTTGGATTTTGTGAAAATTTTTAGTCAAATTTTAATAAAATTTTTTTAAATCAAAGTCGTTTTTTTTGGATTTTGATGAGTTTTTTTGTCGGATGAGCTAAATTTGAGTAAATTTAGGTGAAATTAACTCACATTTTTTTGTATTTTGTGATAATTTTTAGTTAAATTTTAATAAATTTTTTTTAAATCAAATTGGATTTTTTTGGAATTTAATGAGTTTTTTTGTCGGTGCAGCTAAATTTGAGTAAATTTAGGTGAAACTAAATCACACTTTTTGGATTTTGTGAAAAATTTTAGTCAAATTTTGATAAATTTATTTGAAATCAAATTCGTTTTTTTGGATTATTACGAGTTTTTTTGCCGGACGAGCTAAATTTGAGTAAATTTAGGTGAAATTGAATCATATTTTTTTGGATTTTGTGAAAATTTTTAGTCAAATTTTAATAAATTTTTTTTAAATCAAAGTCGATTTTTTTGAATTTTGATGAGTTTTTTTGTCGGATGAGCTAAATTAGAGTAAATTTAGGTGAAATTAACTCATATTTTTTTGGATTTTGTGAAAATTTTTAGTCAAATTTTAATGAATTTTTTTTAAATCAATTTCGATTTTTTTGCATTTTGATGAGTTTTTTTGTCGGAGGAGCTAAATTTGAGTAAATTTAGGTGAAATTAACTCATATTTTTTTGGATTTTGTGAAAATTTTTAGTCAAATTTTAATAAATTTTTTTGAAATCAAATTTTTTTTTTTTTTGATTATTATGAGTTTTTTTGCCGGACGAGCTAGATTTGAGTAAATTTAGGGGAAATTAACTCATATTTTTTGGATTTTGTGAAAATTTTTAGTCCAATTTTAATAAATTTTTTTTAAATCAAATTCTATTTTTTTGGACATAAATGAGTTTTTTTTTACGGTGGAGCTAAATTTGAGTAAATTTAGGTGAAATTAAATCATACTTTTTGGATTTTGTGAAAAATTTTAGTCAAATTTTAATAAATTTATTTGAAATCAAATTCGTTTTTTGGATTATTACGAGTTTTTTTGCCGGACGAGCTAAATTTGAGTAAATTTAGGTGAAATTAAATCATATTTTTTGGATTTTGTGAAAATTTTTAGTCAAATTTTAATAAATTTTTTTGATATCAAATTCGATTTTTTTGGATTATTGAGTTTTTTTGCCGGACGAGCTAAATTTGAGTAAATTTAGGTGAAATTAAATCATACTTTTTGGATTTTGTGAAAAATTTTAGTCAATTTTAATAAATTTATTTGAAATCAAATTCGTTTTTTTGGATTATTACGAGTTTTTTTTTGCCGGACGAGCTAAATTTGAGTAAATTCAGGTGAAATTATATCATAGATTTTGTGAAAATTTTTAGTCAATTTTAATAAATTTTTTTTAAATCAAAGTCGATTTTTTTTGGATTTTTGATGAGTTTTTTGTCGGATGAGCTAAATTTGAGTAAAATTTAGGTGAAATTAACTCACATTTTTTTGTATTTTGTGATAATTTTTAATCGAATTTTAATAAATTTTTTTGAAATCAAATTCGATTTTTTTGGATTTTGATGAGTTTTTTTGTCGGATGAGCTAAATTAGAGTAAATTTAGGTGAAATTAACTCATATTTTTTTGGATTTTGTGAAAATTTTTAGTCAAATTTTAATGAATTTTTTTTAAATCAATTTCGATTTTTTTTGCATTTTGATGAGTTTTTTTTGTCGGAGGAGCTAAATTTGAGTAAATTTAGGTGAAATTAACTCATATTTTTTTGGATTTTGTGAAAATTTTTAGTCAAATTTAATAAATTTTTTTGAAATCAAATTTTTTTTTTTTTTGATTATTATGAGTTTTTTTGCCGGACGAGCTAAATTTGAGTAAATTTAGGGGAAATTAACTCATATTTTTTGGATTTTGTGAAAATTTTTAGTCCAATTTTAATAAATTTTTTTTAAATCAAATTCTATTTTTTTGGACATAAATGAGTTTTTTTTTTACGGTGGAGCTAAATTTGAGTAAATTTAGGTGAAATTAAATCATACTTTTTGGATTTTGTGAAAAATTTTAGTCAAATTTTAATAAATTTATTTGAAATCAAATTCGTTTTTTTGGATTATTACGAGTTTTTTTTGCCGGACGAGCTAAATTTGAGTAAATTTAGGTGAAATTAAATCATATTTTTTGGATTTTGTGAAAATTTTTAGTCAAATTTTAATAAATTTTTTTGATATCAAATTCGATTTTTTTGGATTATTGAGTTTTTTTTGCCGGACGAGCTAAATTTGAGTAAATTTAGGTGAAATTAAATCATACTTTTTGGATTTTGTGAAAAATTTTAGTCAATTTTAATAAATTTATTTGAAATCAAATTCGTTTTTTTGGATTATTACGAGTTTTTTTTTGCCGGACGAGCTAAATTTGAGTAAATTCAGGTGAAATTATATCATATTTTTTGGATTTTGTGAAAATTTTTAATCAATTTTAATAAATTTTTTTTAAATCAAAGTCGATTTTTTTGGATTTTGATGAGTTTTTTGTCGGATGAGCTAAATTTGAGTAAATTTAGGTGAAATTAACTCACATTTTTTTGTATTTTGTGATAATTTTTAATCGAATTTTAATAAATTTTTTTGAAATCAAATTCGATTTTTTTGGATTATTATGAGTTTTTTTGCCGGACGAGCTAAATATGAGTAAATTTAGGTGAAATTAAATCATACTTTTTGGATTTTGTGAAAAATTTTAGTCAATTTTAATAAATTTATTTGAAATCAAATTCGTTGTTTTGGATTATTACGAGTTTTTTTGCCGGACGAGCTAAATTTGAGTAAATTCAGGTGAAATTAAATCATATTTTTTGGATTTTGTGAAAATTTTTAGTCAAATTTTAATAAATTTTTTTTAAATCAAATTCTATTTTTTTGGACATAAATGAGTTTTTTTTGACGGTGGAGCTAAATTTGAGTAAATTTAGGTGAAATTAAATCATACTTTTTGGATTTTGTGAAAAATTTTAGTCAAATTTTAATAAATTTATTTGAAATCAAATTCGTTTTTTTGGATTATTACGAGTTTTTTTGCCGGACGAGCTAAATTTGAGTAAATTTAGGTGAAATTAAATCATATTTTTGGGATTTTGTGAAAATTTTTAGTCAAACTTTAATAAATTTTTTTGATGTCAAATTCGATTTTTTTGGATTATTGAGTTTTTTTGCCGGTCGAGCTAAATTTGAGTAAATTTAGGTGAAATTAAATCATACTTTTTGGATTTTGTGAAAAATTTTAGTCAATTTTAATAAATTTATTTGAAATCAAATTCGTTTTTTTTGGATTATTACGAGTTTTTTTGCCGGACGAGCTAAATTTGAGTAAATTCAGGTGAAATTAACTCATATTTTTTTGGATTTTGTGAAAATTTTTAGTCAAATTTTAATGAATTTTTTTTAAATCAATTTCGATTTTTTTGCATTTTGATGAGTTTTTTTGTCGGAGGAGCTAAATTTGAGTAAATTTAGGTGAAATTAACTCATATTTTTTTGGATTTTGTGAAAATTTTTAGTCAAATTTTAATAAATTTTTTTGAAATCAAATTTTTTTTTTTTTTTGATTATTATGAGTTTTTTTGCCGGACGAGCTAAATTTGAGTAAATTTAGGGGAAATTAACTCATATTTTTTGGATTTTGTGAAAATTTTTAGTCCAATTTTAATAAATTTTTTTTAAATCAAATTCTATTTTTTTGGACATAAATGAGTTTTTTTTTACGGTGGAGCTAAATTTGAGTAAATTTAGGTGAAATTAAATCATACTTTTTGGATTTTGTGAAAAATTTTAGTCAAATTTTAATAAATTTTTTTGAAATCAAATTCGTTTTTTGGATTATTACGAGTTTTTTTGCCGGACGAGCTAAATTTGAGTAAATTTAGGTGAAATTAAATCATATTTTTTGGATTTTGTGAAAATTTTTAGTCAAATTTTAATAAATTTTTTTGATATCAAATTCGATTTTTTTGGATTATTGAGTTTTTTTGCCGGACGAGCTAAATTTGAGTAAATTTAGGTGAAATTAAATCATACTTTTTGGATTTTGTGAAAAATTTTAGTCAATTTTAATAAATTTATTTGAAATCAAATTCGTTTTTTTGGATTATTACGAGTTTTTTTTGCCGGACGAGCTAAATTTGAGTAAATTCAGGTGAAATTATATCATATTTTTTGGATTTTGTGAAAATTTTTAGTCAATTTTAATAAATTTTTTTTAAATCAAAGTCGATTTTTTTGGATTTTGATGAGTTTTTTGTCGGATGAGCTAAATTTGAGTAAATTTAGGTGAAATTAACTCACATTTTTTTGTATTTTGTGATAATTTTTAATCGAATTTTAATAAATTTTTTTGAAATCAAATTCGATTTTTTTGGATTATTATGAGTTTTTTTGCCGGACGAGCTAAATATGAGTAAATTTAGGTGAAATTAAATCATACTTTTTGGATTTTGTGAAAAATTTTAGTCAATTTTAATAAATTTATTTGAAATCAAATTCGTTTTTTTGGATTATTACGAGTTTTTTTGCCGGACGAGCTAAATTTGAGTAAATTCAGGTGAAATTAAATCATATTTTTTGGATTTTGTGAAAATTTTTAGTCAAATTTTAATAAATTTTTTTTAAATCAAATTCTATTTTTTGGACATAAATGAGTTTTTTTTGACGGTGGAGCTAAATTTGAGTAAATTTAGGTGAAATTAAATCATACTTTTTGGATTTTGTGAAAAATTTTAGTCAAATTTTAATAAATTTATTTGAAATCAAATTCGTTTTTTGGATTATTACGAGTTTTTTTGCCGGACGAGCTAAATTTGAGTAAATTTAGGTGAAATTAAATCATATTTTTGGGATTTTGTGAAAATTTTTAGTCAAACTTTAATAAATTTTTTTGATATCAAATTCGATTTTTTTGGATTATTGAGTTTTTTTTGCCGGTCGAGCTAAATTTGAGTAAATTTAGGTGAAATTAAATCATACTTTTTGGATTTTGTGAAAAATTTTAGTCAATTTTAATAAATTTATTTGAAATCAAATTCGTTTTTTTGGATTATTACGAGTTTTTTTTGCCGGACGAGCTAAATTTGAGTAAATTCAGGTGAAATTAAATCATATTTTTTGGATTTTGTGAAAATTTTTAGTCAATTTTAATAAATTTTTTTTAATCAAAGTCGATTTTTTTGGATTTTGATGAGTTTTTTGTCGGACGAGCTAAATTTGAGTAAATTCAGGTGAAATTAAATCATATTTTTTGGATTTTGTGAAAATTTTTAGTCAATTTTAATAAATTTTTTTTAAATCAAAGTCGATTTTTTTGGATTTTGATGAGTTTTTTGTCGGATGAGCTAAATTTGAGTAAATTTAGGTGAAATTAACTCACATTTTTTTGTATTTTGTGATAATTTTTAGTTAAATATTAATAAATTTTTTTTTAAATCAAATTCGATTTTTTTGGATTATTATGAGTTTTTTTGCCGGACGAGCTAAATTTGAGTAAATTTAGGTGAAATTAAATCATACTTTTTGGATTTTGTGAAAAATTTTAGTCAAATTTTAATAAATGTATTTGAAATCAAATTCGTTTTTTTGGATTATTACGAGTTTTTTTTGCCGGACGAGCTAGATTTGAGTAAATTCAGGTGAAATTAAATCATATTTTTTGGATTTTGTGAAAATTTTTAGTCAAATTTTAATAAAATTTTTTTAAATCAAAGTCGTTTTTTTTGGATTTTGATGAGTTTTTTTTGTCGGATGAGCTAAATTTGAGTAAATTTAGGTGAAATTGACTCACATTTTTTTGTATTTTGTGATAATTTTTAGTTAAATTTTAATAAATTTTTTTTAAATCATATTGGATTTTTTTGGAATTTAATGAGTTTTTTTGTCGGTGCAGCTAAATTTGAGTAAATTTAGGTGAAACTAAATCACACTTTTTGGATTTTGTGAAAAATTTTAGTCAAATTTTGATAAATTTATTTGAAATCAAATTCGTTTTTTTGGATTATTACGAGTTTTTTTGCCGGACGAGCTAAATTTGAGTAAATTTAGGTGAAATTGAATCATATTTTTTGGATTTTGTGAAAATTTTTAGTCAAATTTTAATAAATTTTTTTTAAATCAAAGTCGATTTTTTTGAATTTTGATGAGTTTTTTTGTCGGATGAGCTAAATTAGAGTAAATTTAGGTGAAATTAACTCATATTTTTTTGGATTTTGTGAAAATTTTTAGTCAAATTTTAATGAATTTTTTTTAAATCAATTTCGATTTTTTTGCATTTTGATGAGTTTTTTTGTCGGAGGAGCTAAATTTGAGTAAATTTAGGTGAAATTAACTCATATTTTTTTGGATTTTGTGAAAATTTTTAGTCAAATTTTAATAAATTTTTTTGAAATCAAATTTTTTTTTTTTTTGATTATTATGAGTTTTTTTGCCGGACGAGCTAAATTTGAGTAAATTTAGGGGAAATTAACTCATATTTTTTGGATTTTGTGAAAATTTTTAGTCCAATTTTAATAAATTTTTTTTAAATCAAATTCTATTTTTTTGGACATAAATGAGTTTTTTTTTACGGTGGAGCTAAATTTGAGTAAATTTAGGTGAAACTAAATCATACTTTTTGGATTTTGTGAAAAATTTTAGTCAAATTTTAATAAATTTATTTGAAATCAAATTCGTTTTTTGGATTATTACGAGTTTTTTTGCCGGACGAGCTAAATTTGAGTAAATTTAGGTGAAATTAAATCATATTTTTTGGATTTTGTGAAAATTTTTAGTCAAATTTTAATAAATTTTTTTGATATCAAATTCGATTTTTTTGGATTATTGAGTTTTTTTGCCGGACGAGCTAAATTTGAGTAAATTTAGGTGAAATTAAATCATACTTTTTGGATTTTGTGAAAAATTTTAGTCAATTTTAATAAATTTATTTGAAATCAAATTCGTTTTTTTTGGATTATTACGAGTTTTTTTTTGCCGGACGAGCTAAATTTGAGTAAATTCAGGTGAAATTATATCATATTTTTTGGATTTTGTGAAAATTTTTAGTCAATTTTAATAAATTTTTTTTAAATCAAAGTCGATTTTTTTGGATTTTGATGAGTTTTTTGTCGGATGAGCTAAATTTGAGTAAATTTAGGTGAAATTAACTCACATTTTTTTGTATTTTGTGATAATTTTTAATCGAATTTTAATAAATTTTTTTGAAATCAAATTCGATTTTTTTGGATTATTATGAGTTTTTTTGCCGGACGAGCTAAATATGAGTAAATTTAGGTGAAATTAAATCATACTTTTTGGATTTTGTGAAAAATTTTAGTCAATTTTAATAAATTTATTTGAAATCAAATTCGTTTTTTTGGATTATTATGAGTTTTTTTGCCGGACGAGCTAAATTTGAGTAAATTCAGGTGAAATTAAATCATATTTTTTGGATTTTGTGAAAATTTTTAGTCAATTTTAATAAATTTTTTTTAAATCAAAGTCGATTTTTTTGGATTTTGATGAGTTTTTTTGTCGGACGAGCTAAATTTGAGTAAATTCAGGTGAAATTAAATCATATTTTTTGGATTTTGTGAAAATTTTTAGTCAATTTTAATAAATTTTTTTTAAATCAAAGTCGATTTTTTTGGATTTTGATGAGTTTTTTGTCGGATGAGCTAAATTTGAGTAAATTTAGGTGAAATTAACTCACATTTTTTTGTATTTTGTGATAATTTTTAGTTAAATATTAATAAATTTTTTTTAAATCAAATTCGATTTTTTTGGATTATTATGAGTTTTTTTGCCGGACGAGCTAAATTTGAGTAAATTTAGGTGAAATTAAATCATACTTTTTGGATTTTGTGAAAAATTTTAGTCAAATTTTAATAAATGTATTTGAAATCAAATTCGTTTTTTTGGATTATTACGAGTTTTTTTGCCGGACGAGCTAGATTTGAGTAAATTCAGGTGAAATTAAATCATATTTTTTGGATTTTGTGAAAATTTTTAGTCAAATTTTAATAAAATTTTTTTAAATCAAAGTCGTTTTTTTTGGATTTTGATGAGTTTTTTTGTCGGATGAGCTAAATTTGAGTAAATTTAGGTGAAATTAACTCACATTTTTTTGTATTTTGTGATAATTTTTAGTTAAATTTTAATAAATTTTTTTTAAATCAAATTGGATTTTTTTGGAATTTAATGAGTTTTTTTGTCGGTGCAGCTAAATTTGAGTAAATTTAGGTGAAACTAAATCACACTTTTTGGATTTTGTGAAAAATTTTAGTCAAATTTTGATAAATTTATTTGAAATCAAATTCGTTTTTTTGGATTATTACGAGTTTTTTTGCCGGACGAGCTAAATTTGAGTAAATTTAGGTGAAATTGAATCATATTTTTTGGATTTTGTGAAAATTTTTAGTCAAATTTTAATAAATTTTTTTTAAATCAAAGTCGATTTTTTTGAATTTTGATGAGTTTTTTTGTCGGATGAGCTAAATTAGAGTAAATTTAGGTGAAATTAACTCATATTTTTTTTGGATTTTGTGAAAATTTTTAGTCAAATTTTAATGAATTTTTTTTAAATCAATTTCGATTTTTTTGCATTTTAATGAGTTTTTTTGTCGGAGGAGCTAAATTAGAGTAAATTTAGGTGAAATTAACTCATATTTTTTTGGATTTTGTGAAAATTTTTAGTCAAATTTTAATGAATTTTTTTTAAATTAATTTCGATTTTTTTGCATTTTGATGAGTTTTTTTGTCGGAGGAGCTAAATTTGAGTAAATTTAGGGGAAATTAACTCATATTTTTTGGATTTTGTGAAAATTTTTAGTCCAATTTTAATAAATTTTTTTTAAATCAAATTCTATTTTTTTGGACATAAATGAGTTTTTTTTACGGTGGAGCTAAATTTGAGTAAATTTAGGTGAAATTAAATCATACTTTTTGGATTTTGTGAAAAATTTTAGTCAAATTTTAATAAATTTATTTGAAATCAAATTCGTTTTTTGAATTATTACGAGTTTTTTTGCCGGACGAGCTAAATTTGAGTAAATTTAGGTGAAATTAAATCATATTTTTTGGATTTTGTGAAAATTTTTAGTCAAATTTTAATAAATTTTTTTGATATCAAATTCGATTTTTTTGGATTATTGAGTTTTTTTGCCGGACGAGCTAAATTTGAGTAAATTTAAGTGAAATTAAATCATACTTTTTGGATTTTGTGAAAAATTTTAGTCAATTTTAATAAATTTATTTGAAATCAAATTCGTTTTTTTTGGATTATTACGAGTTTTTTTTGCCGGACGAGCTAAATTTGAGTAAATTCAGGTGAAATTAAATCATATTTTTTGGATTTTGTGAAAATTTTTAGTCAATTTTAATAAATTTTTTTTAAATCAAAGTCGATTTTTTTGGATTTTGATGAGTTTTTTGTCGGATGAGCTAAATTTGAGTAAATTTAGGTGAAATTAACTCACATTTTTTTGTATTTTGTGATAATTTTTAATCGAGTTTTAATAAATTTTTTTGAAATCAAATTCGATTTTTTTGGATTATTATGAGTTTTTTTGCCGGACGAGCTAAATATGAGTAAATTTAGGTGAAATTAAATCATACTTTTTGGATTTTGTGAAAAATTTTAGTCAATTTTAATAAATTTATTTGAAATCAAATTCGTTTTTTTGGATTATTACGAGTTTTTTTGCCGGACGAGCTAAATTTGAGTAAATTCAGGTGAAATTAAATCATATTTTTTGGATTTTGTGAAAATTTTTAGTCAAATTTTAATAAATTTTTTTTAAATCAATGTCGATTTTTTTGGATTTTGATGAGTTTTTTTGTCGGATGAGCTAAATTTGAGTAAATTTAGGTGAAATTAACTCACATTTTTTTGTATTTTGTGATAATTTTTAGTTAAATTTTAATAAATTTTTTTTAAATCAAATTGGATTTTTTTGGAATTTAATGAGTTTTTTTTGTCGGTGCAGCTAAATTTGAGTAAATTTAGGTGAAACTAAATCACACTTTTTGGATTTTGTGAAAAATTTTAGTCAAATTTTGATAAATTTATTTGAAATCAAATTCGTTTTTTTGGATTATTACGAGTTTTTTTGCCGGACGAGCTAAATTTGAGTAAATTTAGGTGAAATTGAATCATATTTTTTGGATTTTGTGAAAATTTTTAGTCAAATTTTAATAAATTTTTTTTAAATCAAAGTCGATTTTTTTGAATTTTGATGAGTTTTTTTGTCAGATGAGCTAAATTAGAGTAAATTTAGGTGAAATTAACTCATATTTTTTTGGATTTTGTGAAAATTTTTAGTCAAATTTTAATGAATTTTTTTTAAATCAATTTCGATTTTTTTGCATTTTGATGAGTTTTTTTGTCGGAGGAGCTAAATTTGAGTAAATTTAGGTGAAATTAACTCATATTTTTTTGGATTTTGTGAAAATTTTTAGTCAAATTTTAATAAATTTTTTTGAAATCAAATTCGATTTTTTTGGATTATTATGAGTTTTTTTGCCGGAGGAGCTAAATTTGAGTAAATTTAGGTGAAATTAACTCATATTTTTTTGGATTTTGTGAAAATTTTTAGTCAAATTTTAATAAATTTTTTTTAAATCAAATTCTATTTTTTTGGACATAAATGAGTTTTTTTTGACGGTGGAGCTAAATTTGAGTAAATTTAGGTGAAATTAAATCATACTTTTTGGATTTTGTGAAAAATTTTAGTCAAATTTTAATAAATTTATTTGAAATCAAATTCGTTTTTTTGGATTATTACGAGTTTTTTTGCCGGACGAGCTAAATTTGAGTAAATTTAGGTGAAATTAAATCATATTTTTTGGATTTTGTGAAAATTTTTAGTCAAATTTTAATAAATTTTTTTGATATCAAATTCGATTTTTTTGGATTATTGAGTTTTTTTGCCGGACGAGCTAAATTTGAGTAAATTTAGGTGAAATTAAATCATACTTTTTGGATTTTGTGAAAAATTTTAGTCAATTTTAATAAATTTATTTGAAATCAAATTCGTTTTTTTTGGATTATTACGAGTTTTTTTTTGCCGGACGAGCTAAAATTGAGTAAATTCAGGTGAAATTATATCATATTTTTTGGATTTTGTGAAAATTTTTAGTCAATTTTAATAAATTTTTTTTAAATCAAAGTCGATTTTTTTGGATTTTGATGAGTTTTTTGTCGGATGAGCTAAATTTGAGTAAATTTAGGTGAAATTAACTCACATTTTTTTGTATTTTGTGATAATTTTTAATCGAATTTTAATAAATTTTTTTGAAATCAAATTCGATTTTTTTGGATTATTATGAGTTTTTTTGCCGGCACGAGCTAAATATGAGTAAATTTAGGTGAAATTAAATCATACTTTTTGGATTTTGTGAAAAATTTTAGTCAATTTTAATAAATTTATTTGAAATCAAATTCGTTTTTTTGGATTATTACGAGTTTTTTTGCCGGACGAGCTAAATTTGAGTAAATTCAGGTGAAATTAAATCATATTTTTTGGATTTTGTGAAAATTTTTAGTCAAATTTTAATAAATTTTTTTTAAATCAATGTCGATTTTTTTGGATTTTGATGAGTTTTTTTGTCGGATGAGCTAAATTTGAGTAAATTTAGGTGAAATTAACTCACATTTTTTTGTATTTTGTGATAATTTTTAGTTAAATTTTAATAAATTTTTTTTAAATCAAATTGGATTTTTTTGGAATTTAATGAGTTTTTTTGTCGGTGCAGCTAAATTTGAGTAAATTTAGGTGAAACTAAATCACACTTTTTGGATTTTGTGAAAAATTTTAGTCAAATTTTGATAAATTTATTTGAAATCAAATTCGTTTTTTTTGGATTATTATGAGTTTTTTTGCCGGAGGAGCTAAATTTGAGTAAATTTAGGTGAAATTAACTCATATTTTTTTGGATTTTGTGAAAATTTTTAGTCAAATTTTAATAAATTTTTTTGAAATCAAATTTTTTTTTTTTTGGATTATTATGAGTTTTTTTGCCGGACGAGCTAAATTTGAGTAAATTTAGGGGAAATTAACTCATATTTTTTGGATTTTGTGAAAATTTTTAGTCCAATTTTAATAAATTTTTTTTAAATCAAATTCTATTTTTTTGGACATAAATGAGTTTTTTTGACGGTGGAGCTAAATTTGAGTAAATTTAGGTGAAATTAAATCATACTTTTTGGATTTTGTGAAAAATTTTAGTCAAATTTTAATAAATTTATTTGAAATCAAATTCGTTTTTTGAATTATTACGAGTTTTTTTGCCGGACGAGCTAAATTTGAGTAAATTTAGGTGAAATTAAATCATATTTTTTGGATTTTGTGAAAATTTTTAGTCAAATTTTAATAAATTTTTTTGATATCAAATTCGATTTTTTTGGATTATTGAGTTTTTTTGCCGGACGAGCTAAATTTGAGTAAATTTAAGTGAAATTAAATCATACTTTTTGGATTTTGTGAAAAATTTTAGTCAATTTTAATAAATTTATTTGAAATCAAATTCGTTTTTTTGGATTATTACGAGTTTTTTTTGCCGGACGAGCTAAATTTGAGTAAATTCAGGTGAAATTAAATCATATTTTTTGGATTTTGTGAAAATTTTTAGTCAATTTTAATAAATTTTTTTTAAATCAAAGTCGATTTTTTTGGATTTTGATGAGTTTTTTTTCGGATGAGCTAAATTTGAGTAAATTTAGGTGAAATTAACTCACATTTTTTTGTATTTTGTGATAATTTTTAATCGAATTTTAATAAATTTTTTTGAAATCAAATTCGATTTTTTTGGATTATTATGAGTTTTTTTGCCGGACGAGCTAAATATGAGTAAATTTAGGTGAAATTAAATCATACTTTTTGGATTTTGTGAAAAATTTTAGTCAATTTTAATAAATTTATTTGAAATCAAATTCGTTTTTTTGGATTATTACGAGTTTTTTTGCCGGACGAGCTAAATTTGAGTAAATTCAGGTGAAATTAAATCATATTTTTTGGATTTTGTGAAAATTTTTAGTCAAATTTTAATAAATTTTTTTTAAATCAATGTCGATTTTTTTGGATTTTGATGAGTTTTTTTGTCGGATGAGCTAAATTTGAGTAAATTTAGGTGAAATTAACTCACATTTTTTTGTATTTTGTGATAATTTTTAGTTAAATTTTAATAAATTTTTTTTAAATCAAATTGGATTTTTTTGGAATTTAATGAGTTTTTTTGTCGGTGCAGCTAAATTTGAGTAAATTTAGGTGAAACTAAATCACACTTTTTGGATTTTGTGAAAAATTTTAGTCAAATTTTGATAAATTTATTTGAAATCAAATTCGTTTTATTTTGGATTATTATGAGTTTTTTTGCCGGAGGAGCTAAATTTGAGTAAATTTAGGTGAAATTAACTCATATTTTTTTGGATTTTGTGAAAATTTTTAGTCAAATTTTAATAAATTTTTTTGAAATCAAATTTTTTTTTTTTTGGATTATTATGAGTTTTTTTGCCGGACGAGCTAAATTTGAGTAAATTTAGGGGAAATTAACTCATATTTTTTGGATTTTGTGAAAATTTTTAGTCCAATTTTAATAAATTTTTTTTAAATCAAATTCTATTTTTTTGGACATAAATGAGTTTTTTTGACGGTGGAGCTAAATTTGAGTAAATTTAGGTGAAATTAAATCATACTTTTTGGATTTTGTGAAAAATTTTAGTCAAATTTTAATAAATTTATTTGAAATCAAATTCGTTTTTTGAATTATTACGAGTTTTTTTTGCCGGACGAGCTAAATTTGAGTAAATTTAGGTGAAATTAAATCATATTTTTTGGATTTTGTGAAAATTTTTAGTCAAATTTTAATAAATTTTTTTGATATCAAATTCGATTTTTTTGGATTATTGAGTTTTTTTGCCGGACGAGCTAAATTTGAGTAAATTTAAGTGAAATTAAATCATACTTTTTGGATTTTGTGAAAAATTTTAGTCAATTTTAATAAATTTATTTGAAATCAAATTCGTTTTTTTGGATTATTACGAGTTTTTTTGCCGGACGAGCTAAATTTGAGTAAATTCAGGTGAAATTAAATCATATTTTTTGGATTTTGTGAAAATTTTTAGTCAATTTTAATAAATTTTTTTTAAATCAAAGTCGATTTTTTTGGATTTTGATGAGTTTTTTGTCGGATGAGCTAAATTTGAGTAAATTTAGGTGAAATTAACTCACATTTTTTTGTATTTTGTGATAATTTTTAATCGAATTTTAATAAATTTTTTTTGAAATCAAATTCGATTTTTTTTGGATTATTATGAGTTTTTTTGCCGGACGAGCTAAATATGAGTAAATTTAGGTGAAATTAAATCATACTTTTTGGATTTTGTGAAAAATTTTAGTCAATTTTAATAAATTTATTTGAAATCAAATTCGTTTTTTTGGATTATTACGAGTTTTTTTGCCGGACGAGCTAAATTTGAGTAAATTCAGGTGAAATTAAATCATATTTTTTGGATTTTGTGAAAATTTTTAGTCAAATTTTAATAAATTTTTTTTAAATTCAATGTCGATTTTTTTTGGATTTTGATGAGTTTTTTTGTCGGATGAGCTAAATTTGAGTAAATTTAGGTGAAATTAACTCACATTTTTTTGTATTTTGTGATAATTTTTAGTTAAATTTTAATAAATTTTTTTTAAATCAAATTGGATTTTTTTGGAATTTAATGAGTTTTTTTGTCGGTGCAGCTAAATTTGAGTAAATTTAGGTGAAACTAAATCACACTTTTTGGATTTTGTGAAAAATTTTAGTCAAATTTTGATAAATTTATTTGGAATCAAATTCGTTTTTTTTGGATTATTACGAGTTTTTTTTGCCGGACGAGCTAAATTTGAGTAAATTTAGGTGAAATTGAATCATATTTTTTGGATTTTGTGAAAATTTTTAGTCAAATTTTAATAAATTTTTTTTAAATCAAAGTCGATTTTTTTGAATTTTGATGAGTTTTTTTTGTCGGATGAGCTAAATTAGAGTAAATTTAGGTGAAATTAACTCATATTTTTTTGGATTTTGTGAAAATTTTTAGTCAAATTTTAATGAATTTTTTTTTAAATCAATTTCGATTTTTTTGCATTTTGATGAGTTTTTTTTGTCGGAGGAGCTAAATTTGAGTAAATTTAGGTGAAATTAACTCATATTTCTTTGGATTTTGTGAAAATTTTTAGTCAAATTTTTAATAAATTTTTTTGAAATCAAATTCGATTTTTTTTGGATTATTATGAGTTTTTTTGCCGGAGGAGCTAAATTTGAGTAAATTTAGGTGAAATTAACTCATATTTTTTTGGATTTTGTGAAAATTTTTAGTCAAATTTTAATAAATTTTTTTTAAATCAAATTCTATTTTTTTGGACATAAATGAGTTTTTTTTTACGGTGGAGCTAAATTTGAGTAAATTTAGGTGAAATTAAATCATACTTTTTGGATTTTGTGAAAAATTTTAGTCAAATTTTAATAAATTTATTTGAAATCAAATTCGTTTTTTTGGATTATTACGAGTTTTTTTGCCGGACGAGCTAAATTTGAGTAAATTTTAGGTGAAATTAAATCATATTTTTTGGATTTTGTGAAAATTTTTAGTCAAATTTTAATAAATTTTTTTGATATCAAATTCGATTTTTTTGGATTATTGAGTTTTTTTGCCGGACGAGCTAAATTTGAGTAAATTTAGGTGAAATTAAATCATACTTTTTGGATTTTTGTGAAAAATTTTAGTCAATTTTAATAAATTTATTTGAAATCAAATTCGTTTTTTTTGGATTATTACGAGTTTTTTTTTGCCGGACGAGCTAAAATTGAGTAAATTCAGGTGAAATTATATCATATTTTTTGGATTTTGTGAAAATTTTTAGTCAATTTTAATAAATTTTTTTTAAATCAAAGTCGATTTTTTTGGATTTTGATGAGTTTTTTGTCGGATGAGCTAAATTTGAGTAAATTTAGGTGAAATTAACTCACATTTTTTTGTATTTTGTGATAATTTTTAATCGAATTTTAATAAATTTTTTTGAAATCAAATTCGATTTTTTTGGATTATTATGAGTTTTTTTGCCGGACGAGCTAAATATGAGTAAATTTAGGTGAAATTAAATCATACTTTTTGGATTTTGTGAAAAATTTTAGTCAATTTTAATAAATTTATTTGAAATCAAATTCGTTTTTTTGGATTATTACGAGTTTTTTTTGCCGGACGAGCTAAATTTGAGTAAAATTCAGGTGAAATTAAATCATATTTTTTGGATTTTGTTGAAAATTTTTAGTCAAATTTTAATAAATTTTTTTTTAAATCAATGTCGATTTTTTTGGATTTTGATGAGTTTTTTTGTCGGATGAGCTAAATTTGAGTAAATTTAGGTGAAATTAACTCACATGTTTTTGTATTTTGTGATAATTTTTAGTTAAATTTTAATAAATTTTTTTTAAATCAAATTGGATTTTTTTGGAATTTAATGAGTTTTTTTGTCGGTGCAGCTAAATTTGAGTAAATTTAGGTGAAACTAAATCACACTTTTTGGATTTTGTGAAAAATTTTAGTCAAATTTTGATAAATTTAATTTGAAATCAAATTCGTTTTTTTTGGATTATTACGAGTTTTTTTTGCCGGACGAGCTAAATTTGAGTAAATTTAGGTGAAATTGAATCATATTTTTTGGATTTTTGTGAAAATTTTTAGTCAAATTTTAATAAATTTTTTTTTAAATCAAAGTCGATTTTTTTGAATTTTGATGAGTTTTTTTGTCGGATGAGCTAAATTAGAGTAAATTTAGGTGAAATTAACTCATATTTTTTTGGATTTTTGTGAAAATTTTTAGTCAAATTTTAATGAATTTTTTTTAAATTAATTTCGATTTTTTTGCATTTTGATGAGTTTTTTTTGTCGGAGGAGCTAAATTTGAGTAAATTTAGGTGAAATTAACTCATATTTTTTGGATTTTGTGAAAATTTTTAGTCAAATTTTAATAAATTTTTTTGAAATCAAATTCGATTTTTTTGGATTATTATGAGTTTTTTTGCCGGAGGAGCTAAATTTGAGTAAATTTAGGTGAAATTAACTCATATTTTTTTGGATTTTGTGAAAATTTTTAGTCAAATTTTAATAAATTTTTTTGAAATCAAATTTTTTTTTTTTTGGATTATTATGAGTTTTTTTGCCGGACGAGCTAAATTTGAGTAAATTTAGGGGAAATTAACTCATATTTTTTGGATTTTGTGAAAATTTTTAGTCCAATTTTAATAAATTTTTTTTAAATCAAATTCTATTTTTTTGGACATAAATGAGTTTTTTTTTGACGGTGGAACTAAATTTGAGTAAATTTAGGTGAAATTAAATCATACTTTTTGGATTTTGTGAAAAATTTTAGTCAAATTTTAATAAATTTATTTGAAATCAAATTCGTTTTTTGAATTATTACGAGTTTTTTTGCCGGACGAGCTAAATATTGAGTAAATTTAGGTGAAATTAAATCATATTTTTTGGATTTTGTGAAAATTTTTAGTCAAATTTTAATAAATTTTTTTGATATCAAATTCGATTTTTTTGGATTATTGAGTTTTTTTGCCGGACGAGCTAAATTTGAGTAAATTTAAGTGAAATTAAATCATACTTTTTGGATTTTGTGAAAAATTTTAGTCAATTTTAATAAATTTATTTGAAATCAAATTCGTTTTTTTGGATTTATTACGAGTTTTTTTTTGCCGGACGAGCTAAATTTGAGTAAATTCAGGTGAAATTAAATCATATTTTTTGGATTTTGTGAAAATTTTTAGTCAATTTTAATAAATTTTTTTTAAATCAAAGTCGATTTTTTTTGGATTTTGATGAGTTTTTTGTCGGATGAGCTAAATTTGAGTAAATTTAGGTGAAATTAACTCACATTTTTTTTGTATTTTGTGATAATTTTTAATCGAATTTTAATAAATTTTTTTTGAAATCAAATTCGATTTTTTTGGATTATTATGAGTTTTTTTGCCGGACGAGCTAAATATGAGTAAATTTAGGTGAAATTAAATCATACTTTTTGGATTTTGTGAAAAATTTTAGTCAATTTTAATAAATTTATTTGAAATCAAATTCGTTTTTTTTGGATTATTACGAGGGTTTTTTGCCGGACGAGCTAAATTTGAGTAAATTCAGGTGAA
>CALYFQ020000074.1:12500-15000 GCA_944738655.2 Andrena hattorfiana
AGCCGCAGAGAGCGTCAGAGACAAGAGTAAACCGACTAAAAGAATAATTACAAAGAATCACCGCGAACATTACTACGATAAATACTCGGTCCCAAACGACATTCGCAAATAATTTCTCGGGACTTAGAAATATTTCGGAGCGATTGGAGTTTTTCGCGATTTTCTCGAAGACCAGCACGACGACCGCGGTCGAACCATTGGAGTAAATCGTAGGCAATGAAACGACGAACAGGGATCGGTGGTTGTTTGGTCGATTGGACGAACTTGTGTTCGAATTACGGTGCGGAAGGACTCTTAAATTTGTCGGGACTTTGAAATATTTCGGAGCGATTGGAGTTTTTCGCGATTTTCTCGAAGACCAGCACGACGACCGCGGTCGAACCATTGGAGTAAATCGTAGGCAATGAAACGACGAACAGGGATCGGTGGTTGTTTGGTCGATTGGACGAACTTGTGTTCGGACTACGGTACGAAGGACTCATAAATTAGTCAGGACTGATATATTTCGGAGCGATTGGAGTTTTTCGCGATTTTCTCGAAAACCAGCACGACGACCGCGGTCGAACCATTGGAGTAAATCGTAGGCAATGAAACGACGAACAGGGATCGGTGGTTGTTTGGTCGATTGGACGAACTTGTGTTCGAATTACGGTGCGGAAGGACTCTTAAATTTGTCGGGACTTTGAAATATTTCGGAGCGATTGGAGTTTTTCGCGATTTTCTCGAAGACCAGCACGACGACCGCGGTCGAACCATTGGAGTAAATCGTAGGCAATGAAACGACGAACAGGGATCGGTGGTTGTTTGGTCGATTGGACGAACTTGTGTTCGGACTACGGTACGAAGGACTCTTAAATATGTCGGGACTGATATATTTCGGAGCGATTGGAGTTTTTCGCGATTTTCTCGAAGACCAGCACGACGACCGCGGTCGAACCATTGGAGTAAATCGTAGGCAATGAAACGACGAACAGGGATCGGTGGTTGTTTGGTCGATTGGACGAACTTGTGTTCGAATTACGGTGCGGAAGGACTCTTAAATTTGTCGGGACTTTGAAATATTTCGGAGCGATTGGAGTTTTTCGCGATTTTCTCGAAGACCCGCACGACGACCGCGGTCGAACCATTGGAGTAAATCGTAGGCAATGAAACGACGAACAGAGATCGGTGGTTGTTTGGTCGATTGGACGAACTTGTGTTCGGACTACGGTACGAAGGACTCTTAAATTAGTCGGGACTGATATATTTCGGAGCGACTGGAGTTTTTCGCGATTTTCTCGTAAACCAGCACGACGACCGCGGTCGAACCATTGGAGTAAATCGTAGGCAATGAAACGACGAACAGAGATCGGTGGTTGTTTGGTCGATTGGACGAACTTGTGTTCGGACTACGGTACGAAGGACTCTTAAATTAGTCGGGACTGATATATTTCGGAGCGACTGGAGTTTTTCGCGATTTTCTCGTAAACCAGCACGACGACCGCGGTCGAACCATTGGAGTAAATCGTAGGCAATGAAACGACGAACAGGGATCGGTGGTTGTTTGGTCGGTTGGACGAACTTGTTTTCGGACTACGGTGCGGAAGGACTTAAATTAATCGGGACTGATATATTTCGGAGCGATTGGAGTTTTTCGCGATTTTCTCGAAGACCAGCACGACGACCGCGGTCGAACCATTGGAGTAAATCGTAGGCAATGAAACGACGAACAGGGATCGGTGGTTGTTTGGTCGATTGGACGAACTTGTGTTCGAATTACGGTGCGGAAGGACTCTTAAATTTGTCGGGACTTTGAAATATTTCGGAGCGATTGGAGTTTTTCGCGATTTTCTCGAAGACCAGCACGACGACCGCGGTCGAACCATTGGAGTAAATCGTAGGCAATGAAACGACGAACAGGGATCGGTGGTTGTTTGGTCGGTTGGACGAACTTGTTTTCGGACTACGGTGCGGAAGGACTTAAATTAATCGGGACTGATATATTTCGGAGCGATTGGAGTTTTTCGCGATTTTCTCGAAGACCAGCACGACGACCGCGGTCGAACCATTGGAGTAAATCGTAGGCAATGAAACGACGAACAGGGATCGGTGGTTGTTTGGTCGGTTGGACGAACTTGTTCTCGGACTACGGTGCGGAAGGACTCTTAAATTTGTCGGGACTTTGAAATATTTCGGAGCGATTGGAGTTTTTCGCGATTTTCTCGAAGACCAGCACGACGACCGCGGTCGAACCATTAGAGTAAAACGTAGGCAATGGAACGACGAACAGGGATAGGTGGTTGTTTGGTCGATTGGACGAACTTGTGTTCGGACTACGGTACGAAGGACTCTTAAATTTGTCGGGACTTGGAAGTATTACAGGGCAGCACCTATGAACTGACATTTATTCCCAGTCCCAGCGGCGTATTGCTTCGCCGCCGAAATATTCCCAGTCCCAGCGGCGTATCGCTTCGCCGCCGAAATATTCTAAGCCCAGCGGCGTATCGCTTCGCCGCCGAAA
>CALYFQ020000074.1:22500-25024 GCA_944738655.2 Andrena hattorfiana
TTTTTCATTTATCATCCCGCACAGCGCCTCCATTCATGTACAGACCACCACCCTTGGATCTTCACGGCGTCCCGAAGAACGAGCGTGTTGTGCCCTCGATGTATCGATTGGACTTTTCTCTCACTTGTCAACGACGACCCTCTCTTTTTAAAAATCCCTGGGGCCGCGTGAACGCGACGATATTAGATCGGCGCACATATGCCGCGCACTCCGCTCTTTCTCTCTATCTTATCTCTCGCTCTTTGGTCTCGCTTTCTCAGGACAAATTTTTCATTTCAGGCGACGTCGGGAGCACGGTGAAAGATCTCGCGCGGGACGTGAAGGCAAATTCTACGCACCAGTGCGAGCGGAGAGGCCGCTGTGTGTGATCATCCAAGGAGCGGTGCAGCACACGGGCGGTCGTTATAAAACAACGACGCACAACGCCGTGAAAGCACGCACGCGAGTCCCCACGCGATCATTCATCACATTCGCTTCTCTCTTTCCTGGTTCTCGCACGGGAGAGATTAGACGCTTCACGATTCTCACGCGAGCCGTTGCAAACGCCGACGAACGGCCCAACTTTCGCTCGTACGTCGCGTATCTGACGTGTATGTATCATCCGCCCGACTCCGAAACGCGTTACATCGTCGGAAACGCGAGACGGCGAGGATATGAGATACGCAGAGAACCGACGCAAGCAGTCTTCTGTATGTGATAACGACCCTCAGCCAGGCGTGGTCCAGGAATTGTATCCGTGGACCGCAATGTGCGTTCGAAATGTCGATGTTCATGTGTCCTGCAGTTCACACGTTGACGCGCAATTAGCTGCGTTCTTCATCGACCCACGAGCCAAGTGATCCACCGTTCAGGGTAATCGTTTTATTAAATATGTTCGTTATTATCCTTTGTTCTCGGTTCGGATCAAGCCGAGGCCCGTGCGCCTCCAACCAGCGCGCGAAGGAGGTCCGGGCGTCGCCAGCATTGACGACACGGTGTACGATTTGTGTCCAGGACGGAACACCGTCGGAGCGTACCGCGGTAACACCGCGGACACGTCCCACGGCCGAGCGTACATATTCATTTAAAAACCTTCGAGATACACCGGCTGGGTACGAGACCCGTAATCGTGTGTACTCGGGCGACGGAGGCCACCGCACGCGGCAGCATCCTCTACTACTTACACGCTCTCTTTATCGTCGCTGTATCCCCCGAAACCGGACGCACGGCCGGCTTCGATCAGACCTTTCGCTATCGAAGCTTCACAGCCGGTCCCTCTTTTCTGGCCATCGGGGCGAGCGATCGAGCGCGAGCGATATACTAGGGATGCAAGTCGACGCGATGGATGGTGCGATCCGCCACCCTAGGTTACCCGGATCCTCTCCGAGGAGAGTGTCCGTCACAGGACTTTCCGGAGCGCACGACCAAAACTGAGGAAGCGGGATGCGAGTGGAAAAAACGTCGTCAAGAGAGAGAGAGAGAGAAACGTCGCGAAGCCGAGGCTTCGACGGCGCCTCGTTCCTGCTCTCTCTCTCTCGCGCGCGCTTTACATAAGCCACTCGGGGCGCTTATGGTGTGTTTTCGTCCCTGTCTTGGGTCGCGAGTAACTCCTTTTCTCGATACGAGCCTCTCTACACGCTCGCGCAGACAACACGCACAGACACGGGCGGTGGTATCGTATAATAACGGCACGCATTCGATACGATGTGAACGAGGTGAATCAACGAGGCGAGGCGGCGGGTTACCGGAGAGGACGATCGGAATGACGGGTCTAGTTTTTCCCGATCCAGTAAACGACGGTCTCTTTCGAAAAACCTCGCGCAAGCACACTTCGTGATTGCTTTCGTTTTATTTATCGTCCCGTTCTCAAAGAGGCAGGGCCAGCGTCTGGCGGTCTGGCGCGCTTGTTTCTTGCGCTTCACCGATAACAGCGAACGGGAGCGTCGCGATGAGAAACCAGGTTCTCCGTCTGTAGCGACCTCCGCACGTAAGCCGTGCCACGGCGGTGCTAAATGCATTCGCACTCAGTCTTTGGTATCTGTTTGAAATGCATTCGCATTCAGTTTTTGGTATCTGTTTGAAATGCATTCGCATTCAGTTTTTGGTATCTGTTTATATAAATGCATTCGCATTTATATTGTGTTTTTGCATAGTTACGGTTTCGAAGCTTTTTGCTTTCTGCTCTTTGAGCCTTGTTAATGATCCTTCCGCAGGTTCACCTACGGAAACCTTGTTACGACTTTTACTTCCTCTAAATGATCAAGTTTGGTCATCTTCCCGGCAACATCGGCAATGCCGAGACATTGCCGCGCACCAGTCCGAAGACCTCACTAAATCATTCAATCGGTAGTAGCGACGGGCGGTGTGTACAAAGGGCAGGGACGTAATCAACGCGAGCTTATGACTCGCGCTTACTGGGAATTCCTCGTTCATGGGGAATAATTGCAAGCCCCAATCCCTAGCACGAAGGAGGTTCAGCGGGTTACCCGGGCCTTTCGGCCAGGGAAAACACGCTGATTCCTTCAGTGTAGCGCGCGTGCGGCCC
>CALYFQ020000075.1:0-35228 GCA_944738655.2 Andrena hattorfiana
CGTCGTCGTCCTCGTCGTCGTCGTCCTCGTCGTCGTCGTCCTCGTCGTCGTCGTCCTCGTCGTCGTCGTCCTCGTCGTCGTCGTCCTCGTCGTCGTCGTCCTCGTCGTCGTCGTCCTCGTCGTCGTCGTCCTCGTCGTCGTCGTCCTCGTCGTCGTCGTCCTCGTCGTCGTCGTCCTCGTCGTCGTCGTCCTCGTCGTCGTCGTCCTCGTCGTCGTCGTCCTCGTCGTCGTCGTCCTCGTCGTCGTCGTCCTCGTCGTCGTCGTCCTCGTCGTCGTCGTCCTCGTCGTCGTCGTCCTCGTCGTCGTCGTCCTCGTCGTCGTCGTCCTCGTCGTCGTCGTCCTCGTCGTCGTCGTCCTCGTCGTCGTCGTCCTCGTCGTCGTCGTCCTCGTCGTCGTCGTCCTCGTCGTCGTCGTCCTCGTCGTCGTCGTCCTCGTCGTCGTCGTCCTCGTCGTCGTCGTCCTCGTCGTCGTCGTCCTCGTCGTCGTCGTCCTCGTCGTCGTCGTCCTCGTCGTCGTCGTCCTCGTCGTCGTCGTCCTCGTCGTCGTCGTCCTCGTCGTCGTCGTCCTCGTCGTCGTCGTCCTCGTCGTCGTCGTCCTCGTCGTCGTCGTCCTCGTCGTCGTCGTCCTCGTCGTCGTCGTCCTCGTCGTCGTCGTCCTCGTCGTCGTCGTCCTCGTCGTCGTCGTCCTCGTCGTCGTCGTCCTCGTCGTCGTCGTCCTCGTCGTCGTCGTCGTCCTCGTCGTCGTCGTCCTCGTCGTCGTCGTCCTCGTCGTCGTCGTCCTCGTCGTCGTCGTCCTCGTCGTCGTCGTCCTCGTCGTCGTCGTCCTCGTCGTCGTCGTCCTCGTCGTCGTCGTCCTCGTCGTCGTCGTCCTCGTCGTCGTCGTCCTCGTCGTCGTCGTCCTCGTCGTCGTCGTCCTCGTCGTCGTCGTCCTCGTCGTCGTCGTCCTCGTCGTCGTCGTCCTCGTCGTCGTCGTCCTCGTCGTCGTCGTCCTCGTCGTCGTCGTCCTCGTCGTCGTCGTCCTCGTCGTCGTCGTCCTCGTCGTCGTCGTCCTCGTCGTCGTCGTCCTCGTCGTCGTCGTCCTCGTCGTCGTCGTCCTCGTCGTCGTCGTCCTCGTCGTCGTCGTCCTCGTCGTCGTCGTCCTCGTCGTCGTCGTCCTCGTCGTCGTCGTCCTCGTCGTCGTCGTCCTCGTCGTCGTCGTCCTCGTCGTCGTCGTCCTCGTCGTCGTCGTCCTCGTCGTCGTCGTCCTCGTCGTCGTCGTCCTCGTCGTCGTCGTCCTCGTCGTCGTCGTCCTCGTCGTCGTCGTCCTCGTCGTCGTCGTCCTCGTCGTCGTCGTCCTCGTCGTCGTCGTCCTCGTCGTCGTCGTCCTCGTCGTCGTCGTCCTCGTCGTCGTCGTCCTCGTCGTCGTCGTCCTCGTCGTCGTCGTCCTCGTCGTCGTCGTCCTCGTCGTCGTCGTCCTCGTCGTCGTCGTCCTCGTCGTCGTCGTCCTCGTCGTCGTCGTCCTCGTCGTCGTCGTCCTCGTCGTCGTCGTCCTCGTCGTCGTCGTCCTCGTCGTCGTCGTCCTCGTCGTCGTCGTCCTCGTCGTCGTCGTCCTCGTCGTCGTCGTCCTCGTCGTCGTCGTCCTCGTCGTCGTCGTCCTCGTCGTCGTCGTCCTCGTCGTCGTCGTCCTCGTCGTCGTCGTCCTCGTCGTCGTCGTCCTCGTCGTCGTCGTCCTCGTCGTCGTCGTCCTCGTCGTCGTCGTCCTCGTCGTCGTCGTCCTCGTCGTCGTCGTCCTCGTCGTCGTCGTCCTCGTCGTCGTCGTCCTCGTCGTCGTCGTCCTCGTCGTCGTCGTCCTCGTCGTCGTCGTCCTCGTCGTCGTCGTCCTCGTCGTCGTCGTCCTCGTCGTCGTCGTCCTCGTCGTCGTCGTCCTCGTCGTCGTCGTCCTCGTCGTCGTCGTCCTCGTCGTCGTCGTCCTCGTCGTCGTCGTCCTCGTCGTCGTCGTCCTCGTCGTCGTCGTCCTCGTCGTCGTCGTCCTCGTCGTCGTCGTCCTCGTCGTCGTCGTCCTCGTCGTCGTCGTCCTCGTCGTCGTCGTCCTCGTCGTCGTCGTCCTCGTCGTCGTCGTCCTCGTCGTCGTCGTCCTCGTCGTCGTCGTCCTCGTCGTCGTCGTCCTCGTCGTCGTCGTCCTCGTCGTCGTCGTCCTCGTCGTCGTCGTCCTCGTCGTCGTCGTCCTCGTCGTCGTCGTCCTCGTCGTCGTCGTCCTCGTCGTCGTCGTCCTCGTCGTCGTCGTCCTCGTCGTCGTCGTCCTCGTCGTCGTCGTCCTCGTCGTCGTCGTCCTCGTCGTCGTCGTCCTCGTCGTCGTCGTCCTCGTCGTCGTCGTCCTCGTCGTCGTCGTCCTCGTCGTCGTCGTCCTCGTCGTCGTCGTCCTCGTCGTCGTCGTCCTCGTCGTCGTCGTCCTCGTCGTCGTCGTCCTCGTCGTCGTCGTCCTCGTCGTCGTCGTCCTCGTCGTCGTCGTCCTCGTCGTCGTCGTCCTCGTCGTCGTCGTCCTCGTCGTCGTCGTCCTCGTCGTCGTCGTCCTCGTCGTCGTCGTCCTCGTCGTCGTCGTCCTCGTCGTCGTCGTCCTCGTCGTCGTCGTCCTCGTCGTCGTCGTCCTCGTCGTCGTCGTCCTCGTCGTCGTCGTCCTCGTCGTCGTCGTCCTCGTCGTCGTCGTCCTCGTCGTCGTCGTCCTCGTCGTCGTCGTCCTCGTCGTCGTCGTCCTCGTCGTCGTCGTCCTCGTCGTCGTCGTCCTCGTCGTCGTCGTCCTCGTCGTCGTCGTCCTCGTCGTCGTCGTCCTCGTCGTCGTCGTCCTCGTCGTCGTCGTCCTCGTCGTCGTCGTCCTCGTCGTCGTCGTCCTCGTCGTCGTCGTCCTCGTCGTCGTCGTCCTCGTCGTCGTCGTCCTCGTCGTCGTCGTCCTCGTCGTCGTCGTCCTCGTCGTCGTCGTCCTCGTCGTCGTCGTCCTCGTCGTCGTCGTCCTCGTCGTCGTCGTCCTCGTCGTCGTCGTCCTCGTCGTCGTCGTCCTCGTCGTCGTCGTCCTCGTCGTCGTCGTCCTCGTCGTCGTCGTCCTCGTCGTCGTCGTCCTCGTCGTCGTCGTCCTCGTCGTCGTCGTCCTCGTCGTCGTCGTCCTCGGCGTCGTCGTCCTCGGCGTCGTCGTCCTCGGCGTCGTCGTCCTCGGCGTCGTCGTCCTCGGCGTCGTCGTCCTCGGCGTCGTCGTCCTCGGCGTCGTCGTCCTCGGCGTCGTCGTCCTCGGCGTCGTCGTCCTCGGCGTCGTCGTCCTCGGCGTCGTCGTCCTCGGCGTCGTCGTCCTCGGCGTCGTCGTCCTCGGCGTCGTCGTCCTCGGCGTCGTCGTCCTCGGCGTCGTCGTCCTCGGCGTCGTCGTCCTCGGCGTCGTCGTCCTCGGCGTCGTCGTCCTCGGCGTCGTCGTCCTCGGCGTCGTCGTCCTCGGCGTCGTCGTCCTCGGCGTCGTCGTCCTCGGCGTCGTCGTCCTCGGCGTCGTCGTCCTCGGCGTCGTCGTCCTCGGCGTCGTCGTCCTCGGCGTCGTCGTCCTCGGCGTCGTCGTCCTCGGCGTCGTCGTCCTCGGCGTCGTCGTCCTCGGCGTCGTCGTCCTCGGCGTCGTCGTCCTCGGCGTCGTCGTCCTCGGCGTCGTCGTCCTCGGCGTCGTCGTCCTCGGCGTCGTCGTCCTCGGCGTCGTCGTCCTCGGCGTCGTCGTCCTCGGCGTCGTCGTCCTCGGCGTCGTCGTCCTCGGCGTCGTCGTCCTCGGCGTCGTCGTCCTCGGCGTCGTCGTCCTCGGCGTCGTCGTCCTCGGCGTCGTCGTCCTCGGCGTCGTCGTCCTCGGCGTCGTCGTCCTCGGCGTCGTCGTCCTCGGCGTCGTCGTCCTCGGCGTCGTCGTCCTCGGCGTCGTCGTCCTCGGCGTCGTCGTCCTCGGCGTCGTCGTCCTCGGCGTCGTCGTCCTCGGCGTCGTCGTCCTCGGCGTCGTCGTCCTCGGCGTCGTCGTCCTCGGCGTCGTCGTCCTCGGCGTCGTCGTCCTCGGCGTCGTCGTCCTCGGCGTCGTCGTCCTCGGCGTCGTCGTCCTCGGCGTCGTCGTCCTCGGCGTCGTCGTCCTCGGCGTCGTCGTCCTCGGCGTCGTCGTCCTCGGGCGTCGTCGTCCTCGGCGTCGTCGTCCTCGGCGTCGTCGTCCTCGGCGTCGTCGTCCTCGGCGTCGTCGTCCTCGGCGTCGTCGTCCTCGGCGTCGTCGTCCTCGGCGTCGTCGTCCTCGGCGTCGTCGTCCTCGGCGTCGTCGTCCTCGGCGTCGTCGTCCTCGGCGTCGTCGTCCTCGGCGTCGTCGTCCTCGGCGTCGTCGTCCTCGGCGTCGTCGTCCTCGGCGTCGTCGTCCTCGGCGTCGTCGTCCTCGGCGTCGTCGTCCTCGGCGTCGTCGTCCTCGGCGTCGTCGTCCTCGGCGTCGTCGTCCTCGGCGTCGTCGTCCTCGGCGTCGTCGTCCTCGGCGTCGTCGTCCTCGGCGTCGTCGTCCTCGGCGTCGTCGTCCTCGGCGTCGTCGTCCTCGGCGTCGTCGTCCTCGGCGTCGTCGTCCTCGGCGTCGTCGTCCTCGGCGTCGTCGTCCTCGGCGTCGTCGTCCTCGGCGTCGTCGTCCTCGGCGTCGTCGTCCTCGGCGTCGTCGTCCTCGGCGTCGTCGTCCTCGGCGTCGTCGTCCTCGGCGTCGTCGTCCTCGGCGTCGTCGTCCTCGGCGTCGTCGTCCTCGGCGTCGTCGTCCTCGGCGTCGTCGTCCTCGGCGTCGTCGTCCTCGGCGTCGTCGTCCTCGGCGTCGTCGTCCTCGGCGTCGTCGTCCTCGTCGTCGTCGTCCTCGTCGTCGTCGTCCTCGTCGTCGTCGTCCTCGTCGTCGTCGTCCTCGTCGTCGTCGTCCTCGTCGTCGTCGTCCTCGTCGTCGTCGTCCTCGTCGTCGTCGTCCTCGTCGTCGTCGTCCTCGTCGTCGTCGTCCTCGTCGTCGTCGTCCTCGTCGTCGTCGTCCTCGTCGTCGTCGTCCTCGTCGTCGTCGTCCTCGTCGTCGTCGTCCTCGTCGTCGTCGTCCTCGTCGTCGTCGTCCTCGTCGTCGTCGTCCTCGTCGTCGTCGTCCTCGTCGTCGTCGTCCTCGTCGTCGTCGTCCTCGTCGTCGTCGTCCTCGTCGTCGTCGTCCTCGTCGTCGTCGTCCTCGTCGTCGTCGTCCTCGTCGTCGTCGTCCTCGTCGTCGTCGTCCTCGTCGTCGTCGTCCTCGTCGTCGTCGTCCTCGTCGTCGTCGTCCTCGTCGTCGTCGTCCTCGTCGTCGTCGTCCTCGTCGTCGTCGTCCTCGTCGTCGTCGTCCTCGTCGTCGTCGTCCTCGTCGTCGTCGTCCTCGTCGTCGTCGTCCTCGTCGTCGTCGTCCTCGTCGTCGTCGTCCTCGTCGTCGTCGTCCTCGTCGTCGTCGTCCTCGTCGTCGTCGTCCTCGTCGTCGTCGTCCTCGTCGTCGTCGTCCTCGTCGTCGTCGTCCTCGTCGTCGTCGTCCTCGTCGTCGTCGTCCTCGTCGTCGTCGTCCTCGTCGTCGTCGTCCTCGTCGTCGTCGTCCTCGTCGTCGTCGTCCTCGTCGTCGTCGTCCTCGTCGTCGTCGTCCTCGTCGTCGTCGTCCTCGTCGTCGTCGTCCTCGTCGTCGTCGTCCTCGTCGTCGTCGTCCTCGTCGTCGTCGTCCTCGTCGTCGTCGTCCTCGTCGTCGTCGTCCTCGTCGTCGTCGTCCTCGTCGTCGTCGTCCTCGTCGTCGTCGTCCTCGTCGTCGTCGTCCTCGTCGTCGTCGTCCTCGTCGTCGTCGTCCTCGTCGTCGTCGTCCTCGTCGTCGTCGTCCTCGTCGTCGTCGTCCTCGTCGTCGTCGTCCTCGTCGTCGTCGTCCTCGTCGTCGTCGTCCTCGTCGTCGTCGTCCTCGTCGTCGTCGTCCTCGTCGTCGTCGTCCTCGTCGTCGTCGTCCTCGTCGTCGTCGTCCTCGTCGTCGTCGTCCTCGTCGTCGTCGTCCTCGTCGTCGTCGTCCTCGTCGTCGTCGTCCTCGTCGTCGTCGTCCTCGTCGTCGTCGTCCTCGTCGTCGTCGTCCTCGTCGTCGTCGTCCTCGTCGTCGTCGTCCTCGTCGTCGTCGTCCTCGTCGTCGTCGTCCTCGTCGTCGTCGTCCTCGTCGTCGTCGTCCTCGTCGTCGTCGTCCTCGTCGTCGTCGTCCTCGTCGTCGTCGTCCTCGTCGTCGTCGTCCTCGTCGTCGTCGTCCTCGTCGTCGTCGTCCTCGTCGTCGTCGTCCTCGTCGTCGTCGTCCTCGTCGTCGTCGTCCTCGTCGTCGTCGTCCTCGTCGTCGTCGTCCTCGTCGTCGTCGTCCTCGTCGTCGTCGTCCTCGTCGTCGTCGTCCTCGTCGTCGTCGTCCTCGTCGTCGTCGTCCTCGTCGTCGTCGTCCTCGTCGTCGTCGTCCTCGTCGTCGTCGTCCTCGTCGTCGTCGTCCTCGTCGTCGTCGTCCTCGTCGTCGTCGTCCTCGTCGTCGTCGTCCTCGTCGTCGTCGTCCTCGTCGTCGTCGTCCTCGTCGTCGTCGTCCTCGTCGTCGTCGTCCTCGTCGTCGTCGTCCTCGTCGTCGTCGTCCTCGTCGTCGTCGTCCTCGTCGTCGTCGTCCTCGTCGTCGTCGTCCTCGTCGTCGTCGTCCTCGTCGTCGTCGTCCTCGTCGTCGTCGTCCTCGTCGTCGTCGTCCTCGTCGTCGTCGTCCTCGTCGTCGTCGTCCTCGTCGTCGTCGTCCTCGTCGTCGTCGTCCTCGTCGTCGTCGTCCTCGTCGTCGTCGTCCTCGTCGTCGTCGTCCTCGTCGTCGTCGTCCTCGTCGTCGTCGTCCTCGTCGTCGTCGTCCTCGTCGTCGTCGTCCTCGTCGTCGTCGTCCTCGTCGTCGTCGTCCTCGTCGTCGTCGTCCTCGTCGTCGTCGTCCTCGTCGTCGTCGTCCTCGTCGTCGTCGTCCTCGTCGTCGTCGTCCTCGTCGTCGTCGTCCTCGTCGTCGTCGTCCTCGTCGTCGTCGTCCTCGTCGTCGTCGTCCTCGTCGTCGTCGTCCTCGTCGTCGTCGTCCTCGTCGTCGTCGTCCTCGTCGTCGTCGTCCTCGTCGTCGTCGTCCTCGTCGTCGTCGTCCTCGTCGTCGTCGTCCTCGTCGTCGTCGTCCTCGTCGTCGTCGTCCTCGTCGTCGTCGTCCTCGTCGTCGTCGTCCTCGTCGTCGTCGTCCTCGTCGTCGTCGTCCTCGTCGTCGTCGTCCTCGTCGTCGTCGTCCTCGTCGTCGTCGTCCTCGTCGTCGTCGTCCTCGTCGTCGTCGTCCTCGTCGTCGTCGTCCTCGTCGTCGTCGTCCTCGTCGTCGTCGTCCTCGTCGTCGTCGTCCTCGTCGTCGTCGTCCTCGTCGTCGTCGTCCTCGTCGTCGTCGTCCTCGTCGTCGTCGTCCTCGTCGTCGTCGTCCTCGTCGTCGTCGTCCTCGTCGTCGTCGTCCTCGTCGTCGTCGTCCTCGTCGTCGTCGTCCTCGTCGTCGTCGTCCTCGTCGTCGTCGTCCTCGTCGTCGTCGTCCTCGTCGTCGTCGTCCTCGTCGTCGTCGTCCTCGTCGTCGTCGTCCTCGTCGTCGTCGTCCTCGTCGTCGTCGTCCTCGTCGTCGTCGTCCTCGTCGTCGTCGTCCTCGTCGTCGTCGTCCTCGTCGTCGTCGTCCTCGTCGTCGTCGTCCTCGTCGTCGTCGTCCTCGTCGTCGTCGTCCTCGTCGTCGTCGTCCTCGTCGTCGTCGTCCTCGTCGTCGTCGTCCTCGTCGTCGTCGTCCTCGTCGTCGTCGTCCTCGTCGTCGTCGTCCTCGTCGTCGTCGTCCTCGTCGTCGTCGTCCTCGTCGTCGTCGTCCTCGTCGTCGTCGTCCTCGTCGTCGTCGTCCTCGTCGTCGTCGTCCTCGTCGTCGTCGTCCTCGTCGTCGTCGTCCTCGTCGTCGTCGTCCTCGTCGTCGTCGTCCTCGTCGTCGTCGTCCTCGTCGTCGTCGTCCTCGTCGTCGTCGTCCTCGTCGTCGTCGTCCTCGTCGTCGTCGTCCTCGTCGTCGTCGTCCTCGTCGTCGTCGTCCTCGTCGTCGTCGTCCTCGTCGTCGTCGTCCTCGTCGTCGTCGTCCTCGTCGTCGTCGTCCTCGTCGTCGTCGTCCTCGTCGTCGTCGTCCTCGTCGTCGTCGTCCTCGTCGTCGTCGTCCTCGTCGTCGTCGTCCTCGTCGTCGTCGTCCTCGTCGTCGTCGTCCTCGTCGTCGTCGTCCTCGTCGTCGTCGTCCTCGTCGTCGTCGTCCTCGTCGTCGTCGTCCTCGTCGTCGTCGTCCTCGTCGTCGTCGTCCTCGTCGTCGTCGTCCTCGTCGTCGTCGTCCTCGTCGTCGTCGTCCTCGTCGTCGTCGTCCTCGTCGTCGTCGTCCTCGTCGTCGTCGTCCTCGTCGTCGTCGTCCTCGTCGTCGTCGTCCTCGTCGTCGTCGTCCTCGTCGTCGTCGTCCTCGTCGTCGTCGTCCTCGTCGTCGTCGTCCTCGTCGTCGTCGTCCTCGTCGTCGTCGTCCTCGTCGTCGTCGTCCTCGTCGTCGTCGTCCTCGTCGTCGTCGTCCTCGTCGTCGTCGTCCTCGTCGTCGTCGTCCTCGTCGTCGTCGTCCTCGTCGTCGTCGTCCTCGTCGTCGTCGTCCTCGTCGTCGTCGTCCTCGTCGTCGTCGTCCTCGTCGTCGTCGTCCTCGTCGTCGTCGTCCTCGTCGTCGTCGTCCTCGTCGTCGTCGTCCTCGTCGTCGTCGTCCTCGTCGTCGTCGTCCTCGTCGTCGTCGTCCTCGTCGTCGTCGTCCTCGTCGTCGTCGTCCTCGTCGTCGTCGTCCTCGTCGTCGTCGTCCTCGTCGTCGTCGTCCTCGTCGTCGTCGTCCTCGTCGTCGTCGTCCTCGTCGTCGTCGTCCTCGTCGTCGTCGTCCTCGTCGTCGTCGTCCTCGTCGTCGTCGTCCTCGTCGTCGTCGTCCTCGTCGTCGTCGTCCTCGTCGTCGTCGTCCTCGTCGTCGTCGTCCTCGTCGTCGTCGTCCTCGTCGTCGTCGTCCTCGTCGTCGTCGTCCTCGTCGTCGTCGTCCTCGTCGTCGTCGTCCTCGTCGTCGTCGTCCTCGTCGTCGTCGTCCTCGTCGTCGTCGTCCTCGTCGTCGTCGTCCTCGTCGTCGTCGTCCTCGTCGTCGTCGTCCTCGTCGTCGTCGTCCTCGTCGTCGTCGTCCTCGTCGTCGTCGTCCTCGTCGTCGTCGTCCTCGTCGTCGTCGTCCTCGTCGTCGTCGTCCTCGTCGTCGTCGTCCTCGTCGTCGTCGTCCTCGTCGTCGTCGTCCTCGTCGTCGTCGTCCTCGTCGTCGTCGTCCTCGTCGTCGTCGTCCTCGTCGTCGTCGTCCTCGTCGTCGTCGTCCTCGTCGTCGTCGTCCTCGTCGTCGTCGTCCTCGTCGTCGTCGTCCTCGTCGTCGTCGTCCTCGTCGTCGTCGTCCTCGTCGTCGTCGTCCTCGTCGTCGTCGTCCTCGTCGTCGTCGTCCTCGTCGTCGTCGTCCTCGTCGTCGTCGTCCTCGTCGTCGTCGTCCTCGTCGTCGTCGTCCTCGTCGTCGTCGTCCTCGTCGTCGTCGTCCTCGTCGTCGTCGTCCTCGTCGTCGTCGTCCTCGTCGTCGTCGTCCTCGTCGTCGTCGTCCTCGTCGTCGTCGTCCTCGTCGTCGTCGTCCTCGTCGTCGTCGTCCTCGTCGTCGTCGTCCTCGTCGTCGTCGTCCTCGTCGTCGTCGTCCTCGTCGTCGTCGTCCTCGTCGTCGTCGTCCTCGTCGTCGTCGTCCTCGTCGTCGTCGTCCTCGTCGTCGTCGTCCTCGTCGTCGTCGTCCTCGTCGTCGTCGTCCTCGTCGTCGTCGTCCTCGTCGTCGTCGTCCTCGTCGTCGTCGTCCTCGTCGTCGTCGTCCTCGTCGTCGTCGTCCTCGTCGTCGTCGTCCTCGTCGTCGTCGTCCTCGTCGTCGTCGTCCTCGTCGTCGTCGTCCTCGTCGTCGTCGTCCTCGTCGTCGTCGTCCTCGTCGTCGTCGTCCTCGTCGTCGTCGTCCTCGTCGTCGTCGTCCTCGTCGTCGTCGTCCTCGTCGTCGTCGTCCTCGTCGTCGTCGTCCTCGTCGTCGTCGTCCTCGTCGTCGTCGTCCTCGTCGTCGTCGTCCTCGTCGTCGTCGTCCTCGTCGTCGTCGTCCTCGTCGTCGTCGTCCTCGTCGTCGTCGTCCTCGTCGTCGTCGTCCTCGTCGTCGTCGTCCTCGTCGTCGTCGTCCTCGTCGTCGTCGTCCTCGTCGTCGTCGTCCTCGTCGTCGTCGTCCTCGTCGTCGTCGTCCTCGTCGTCGTCGTCCTCGTCGTCGTCGTCCTCGTCGTCGTCGTCCTCGTCGTCGTCGTCCTCGTCGTCGTCGTCCTCGTCGTCGTCGTCCTCGTCGTCGTCGTCCTCGTCGTCGTCGTCCTCGTCGTCGTCGTCCTCGTCGTCGTCGTCCTCGTCGTCGTCGTCCTCGTCGTCGTCGTCCTCGTCGTCGTCGTCCTCGTCGTCGTCGTCCTCGTCGTCGTCGTCCTCGTCGTCGTCGTCCTCGTCGTCGTCGTCCTCGTCGTCGTCGTCCTCGTCGTCGTCGTCCTCGTCGTCGTCGTCCTCGTCGTCGTCGTCCTCGTCGTCGTCGTCCTCGTCGTCGTCGTCCTCGTCGTCGTCGTCCTCGTCGTCGTCGTCCTCGTCGTCGTCGTCCTCGTCGTCGTCGTCCTCGTCGTCGTCGTCCTCGTCGTCGTCGTCCTCGTCGTCGTCGTCCTCGTCGTCGTCGTCCTCGTCGTCGTCGTCCTCGTCGTCGTCGTCCTCGTCGTCGTCGTCCTCGTCGTCGTCGTCCTCGTCGTCGTCGTCCTCGTCGTCGTCGTCCTCGTCGTCGTCGTCCTCGTCGTCGTCGTCCTCGTCGTCGTCGTCCTCGTCGTCGTCGTCCTCGTCGTCGTCGTCCTCGTCGTCGTCGTCCTCGTCGTCGTCGTCCTCGTCGTCGTCGTCCTCGTCGTCGTCGTCCTCGTCGTCGTCGTCCTCGTCGTCGTCGTCCTCGTCGTCGTCGTCCTCGTCGTCGTCGTCCTCGTCGTCGTCGTCCTCGTCGTCGTCGTCCTCGTCGTCGTCGTCCTCGTCGTCGTCGTCCTCGTCGTCGTCGTCCTCGTCGTCGTCGTCCTCGTCGTCGTCGTCCTCGTCGTCGTCGTCCTCGTCGTCGTCGTCCTCGTCGTCGTCGTCCTCGTCGTCGTCGTCCTCGTCGTCGTCGTCCTCGTCGTCGTCGTCCTCGTCGTCGTCGTCCTCGTCGTCGTCGTCCTCGTCGTCGTCGTCCTCGTCGTCGTCGTCCTCGTCGTCGTCGTCCTCGTCGTCGTCGTCCTCGTCGTCGTCGTCCTCGTCGTCGTCGTCCTCGTCGTCGTCGTCCTCGTCGTCGTCGTCCTCGTCGTCGTCGTCCTCGTCGTCGTCGTCCTCGTCGTCGTCGTCCTCGTCGTCGTCGTCCTCGTCGTCGTCGTCCTCGTCGTCGTCGTCCTCGTCGTCGTCGTCCTCGTCGTCGTCGTCCTCGTCGTCGTCGTCCTCGTCGTCGTCGTCCTCGTCGTCGTCGTCCTCGTCGTCGTCGTCCTCGTCGTCGTCGTCCTCGTCGTCGTCGTCCTCGTCGTCGTCGTCCTCGTCGTCGTCGTCCTCGTCGTCGTCGTCCTCGTCGTCGTCGTCCTCGTCGTCGTCGTCCTCGTCGTCGTCGTCCTCGTCGTCGTCGTCCTCGTCGTCGTCGTCCTCGTCGTCGTCGTCCTCGTCGTCGTCGTCCTCGTCGTCGTCGTCCTCGTCGTCGTCGTCCTCGTCGTCGTCGTCCTCGTCGTCGTCGTCCTCGTCGTCGTCGTCCTCGTCGTCGTCGTCCTCGTCGTCGTCGTCCTCGTCGTCGTCGTCCTCGTCGTCGTCGTCCTCGTCGTCGTCGTCCTCGTCGTCGTCGTCCTCGTCGTCGTCGTCCTCGTCGTCGTCGTCCTCGTCGTCGTCGTCCTCGTCGTCGTCGTCCTCGTCGTCGTCGTCCTCGTCGTCGTCGTCCTCGTCGTCGTCGTCCTCGTCGTCGTCGTCCTCGTCGTCGTCGTCCTCGTCGTCGTCGTCCTCGTCGTCGTCGTCCTCGTCGTCGTCGTCCTCGTCGTCGTCGTCCTCGTCGTCGTCGTCCTCGTCGTCGTCGTCCTCGTCGTCGTCGTCCTCGTCGTCGTCGTCCTCGTCGTCGTCGTCCTCGTCGTCGTCGTCCTCGTCGTCGTCGTCCTCGTCGTCGTCGTCCTCGTCGTCGTCGTCCTCGTCGTCGTCGTCCTCGTCGTCGTCGTCCTCGTCGTCGTCGTCCTCGTCGTCGTCGTCCTCGTCGTCGTCGTCCTCGTCGTCGTCGTCCTCGTCGTCGTCGTCCTCGTCGTCGTCGTCCTCGTCGTCGTCGTCCTCGTCGTCGTCGTCCTCGTCGTCGTCGTCCTCGTCGTCGTCGTCCTCGTCGTCGTCGTCCTCGTCGTCGTCGTCCTCGTCGTCGTCGTCCTCGTCGTCGTCGTCCTCGTCGTCGTCGTCCTCGTCGTCGTCGTCCTCGTCGTCGTCGTCCTCGTCGTCGTCGTCCTCGTCGTCGTCGTCCTCGTCGTCGTCGTCCTCGTCGTCGTCGTCCTCGTCGTCGTCCTCGTCGTCGTCGTCCTCGTCGTCGTCGTCCTCGTCGTCGTCGTCCTCGTCGTCGTCGTCCTCGTCGTCGTCGTCCTCGTCGTCGTCGTCCTCGTCGTCGTCGTCCTCGTCGTCGTCGTCCTCGTCGTCGTCGTCCTCGTCGTCGTCGTCCTCGTCGTCGTCGTCCTCGTCGTCGTCGTCCTCGTCGTCGTCGTCCTCGTCGTCGTCGTCCTCGTCGTCGTCGTCCTCGTCGTCGTCGTCCTCGTCGTCGTCGTCCTCGTCGTCGTCGTCCTCGTCGTCGTCGTCCTCGTCGTCGTCGTCCTCGTCGTCGTCGTCCTCGTCGTCGTCGTCCTCGTCGTCGTCGTCCTCGTCGTCGTCGTCCTCGTCGTCGTCGTCCTCGTCGTCGTCGTCCTCGTCGTCGTCGTCCTCGTCGTCGTCGTCCTCGTCGTCGTCGTCCTCGTCGTCGTCGTCCTCGTCGTCGTCGTCCTCGTCGTCGTCGTCCTCGTCGTCGTCCTCGTCGTCGTCCGTCGTCGTCCTCGTCGTCGTCCTCGTCGTCGTCCTCGTCGTCGTCCTCGTCGTCGTCGTCGTCGTCCTCGTCGTCGTCCTCGTCGTCGTCCTCGTCGTCGTCCTCGTCGTCGTCCTCGTCGTCGTCCTCGTCGTCGTCCTCGTCGTCGTCCTCGTCGTCGTCCTCGTCGTCGTCCTCGTCGTCGTCCTCGTCGTCGTCCTCGTCGTCGTCCTCGTCGTCGTCCTCGTCGTCGTCCTCGTCGTCGTCCTCGTCGTCGTCCTCGTCGTCGTCCTCGTCGTCGTCCTCGTCGTCGTCCTCGTCGTCGTCCTCGTCGTCGTCCTCGTCGTCGTCCTCGTCGTCGTCCTCGTCGTCGTCCTCGTCGTCGTCCTCGTCGTCGTCCTCGTCGTCGTCCTCGTCGTCGTCCTCGTCGTCGTCCTCGTCGTCGTCCTCGTCGTCGTCCTCGTCGTCGTCCTCGTCGTCGTCCTCGTCGTCGTCCTCGTCGTCGTCCTCGTCGTCGTCCTCGTCGTCGTCCTCGTCGTCGTCCTCGTCGTCGTCCTCGTCGTCGTCCTCGTCGTCGTCCTCGTCGTCGTCCTCGTCGTCGTCCTCGTCGTCGTCCTCGTCGTCGTCCTCGTCGTCGTCCTCGTCGTCGTCCTCGTCGTCGTCCTCGTCGTCGTCCTCGTCGTCGTCCTCGTCGTCGTCCTCGTCGTCGTCCTCGTCGTCGTCCTCGTCGTCGTCCTCGTCGTCGTCCTCGTCGTCGTCCTCGTCGTCGTCCTCGTCGTCGTCCTCGTCGTCGTCCTCGTCGTCGTCCTCGTCGTCGTCCTCGTCGTCGTCCTCGTCGTCGTCCTCGTCGTCGTCCTCGTCGTCGTCCTCGTCGTCGTCCTCGTCGTCGTCCTCGTCGTCGTCCTCGTCGTCGTCCTCGTCGTCGTCCTCGTCGTCGTCCTCGTCGTCGTCCTCGTCGTCGTCCTCGTCGTCGTCCTCGTCGTCGTCCTCGTCGTCGTCCTCGTCGTCGTCCTCGTCGTCGTCCTCGTCGTCGTCCTCGTCGTCGTCCTCGTCGTCGTCCTCGTCGTCGTCCTCGTCGTCGTCCTCGTCGTCGTCCTCGTCGTCGTCCTCGTCGTCGTCCTCGTCGTCGTCCTCGTCGTCGTCCTCGTCGTCGTCCTCGTCGTCGTCCTCGTCGTCGTCCTCGTCGTCGTCCTCGTCGTCGTCCTCGTCGTCGTCCTCGTCGTCGTCCTCGTCGTCGTCCTCGTCGTCGTCCTCGTCGTCGTCCTCGTCGTCGTCCTCGTCGTCGTCCTCGTCGTCGTCCTCGTCGTCGTCCTCGTCGTCGTCCTCGTCGTCGTCCTCGTCGTCGTCCTCGTCGTCGTCCTCGTCGTCGTCCTCGTCGTCGTCCTCGTCGTCGTCCTCGTCGTCGTCCTCGTCGTCGTCCTCGTCGTCGTCCTCGTCGTCGTCCTCGTCGTCGTCCTCGTCGTCGTCCTCGTCGTCGTCCTCGTCGTCGTCCTCGTCGTCGTCCTCGTCGTCGTCCTCGTCGTCGTCCTCGTCGTCGTCCTCGTCGTCGTCCTCGTCGTCGTCCTCGTCGTCGTCCTCGTCGTCGTCCTCGTCGTCGTCCTCGTCGTCGTCCTCGTCGTCGTCCTCGTCGTCGTCCTCGTCGTCGTCCTCGTCGTCGTCCTCGTCGTCGTCCTCGTCGTCGTCCTCGTCGTCGTCCTCGTCGTCGTCCTCGTCGTCGTCCTCGTCGTCGTCCTCGTCGTCGTCCTCGTCGTCGTCCTCGTCGTCGTCCTCGTCGTCGTCCTCGTCGTCGTCCTCGTCGTCGTCCTCGTCGTCGTCCTCGTCGTCGTCCTCGTCGTCGTCCTCGTCGTCGTCCTCGTCGTCGTCCTCGTCGTCGTCCTCGTCGTCGTCCTCGTCGTCGTCCTCGTCGTCGTCCTCGTCGTCGTCCTCGTCGTCGTCCTCGTCGTCGTCCTCGTCGTCGTCCTCGTCGTCGTCCTCGTCGTCGTCCTCGTCGTCGTCCTCGTCGTCGTCCTCGTCGTCGTCCTCGTCGTCGTCCTCGTCGTCGTCCTCGTCGTCGTCCTCGTCGTCGTCCTCGTCGTCGTCCTCGTCGTCGTCCTCGTCGTCGTCCTCGTCGTCGTCCTCGTCGTCGTCCTCGTCGTCGTCCTCGTCGTCGTCCTCGTCGTCGTCCTCGTCGTCGTCCTCGTCGTCGTCCTCGTCGTCGTCCTCGTCGTCGTCCTCGTCGTCGTCCTCGTCGTCGTCCTCGTCGTCGTCCTCGTCGTCGTCCTCGTCGTCGTCCTCGTCGTCGTCCTCGTCGTCGTCCTCGTCGTCGTCCTCGTCGTCGTCCTCGTCGTCGTCCTCGTCGTCGTCCTCGTCGTCGTCCTCGTCGTCGTCCTCGTCGTCGTCCTCGTCGTCGTCCTCGTCGTCGTCCTCGTCGTCGTCCTCGTCGTCGTCCTCGTCGTCGTCCTCGTCGTCGTCCTCGTCGTCGTCCTCGTCGTCGTCCTCGTCGTCGTCCTCGTCGTCGTCCTCGTCGTCGTCCTCGTCGTCGTCCTCGTCGTCGTCCTCGTCGTCGTCCTCGTCGTCGTCCTCGTCGTCGTCCTCGTCGTCGTCCTCGTCGTCGTCCTCGTCGTCGTCCTCGTCGTCGTCCTCGTCGTCGTCCTCGTCGTCGTCCTCGTCGTCGTCCTCGTCGTCGTCCTCGTCGTCGTCCTCGTCGTCGTCCTCGTCGTCGTCCTCGTCGTCGTCCTCGTCGTCGTCCTCGTCGTCGTCCTCGTCGTCGTCCTCGTCGTCGTCCTCGTCGTCGTCCTCGTCGTCGTCCTCGTCGTCGTCCTCGTCGTCGTCCTCGTCGTCGTCCTCGTCGTCGTCCTCGTCGTCGTCCTCGTCGTCGTCCTCGTCGTCGTCCTCGTCGTCGTCCTCGTCGTCGTCCTCGTCGTCGTCCTCGTCGTCGTCCTCGTCGTCGTCCTCGTCGTCGTCCTCGTCGTCGTCCTCGTCGTCGTCCTCGTCGTCGTCCTCGTCGTCGTCCTCGTCGTCGTCCTCGTCGTCGTCCTCGTCGTCGTCCTCGTCGTCGTCCTCGTCGTCGTCCTCGTCGTCGTCCTCGTCGTCGTCCTCGTCGTCGTCCTCGTCGTCGTCCTCGTCGTCGTCCTCGTCGTCGTCCTCGTCGTCGTCCTCGTCGTCGTCCTCGTCGTCGTCCTCGTCGTCGTCCTCGTCGTCGTCCTCGTCGTCGTCCTCGTCGTCGTCCTCGTCGTCGTCCTCGTCGTCGTCCTCGTCGTCGTCCTCGTCGTCGTCCTCGTCGTCGTCCTCGTCGTCGTCCTCGTCGTCGTCCTCGTCGTCGTCCTCGTCGTCGTCCTCGTCGTCGTCCTCGTCGTCGTCCTCGTCGTCGTCCTCGTCGTCGTCCTCGTCGTCGTCCTCGTCGTCGTCCTCGTCGTCGTCCTCGTCGTCGTCCTCGTCGTCGTCCTCGTCGTCGTCCTCGTCGTCGTCCTCGTCGTCGTCCTCGTCGTCGTCCTCGTCGTCGTCCTCGTCGTCGTCCTCGTCGTCGTCCTCGTCGTCGTCCTCGTCGTCGTCCTCGTCGTCGTCCTCGTCGTCGTCCTCGTCGTCGTCCTCGTCGTCGTCCTCGTCGTCGTCCTCGTCGTCGTCCTCGTCGTCGTCCTCGTCGTCGTCCTCGTCGTCGTCCTCGTCGTCGTCCTCGTCGTCGTCCTCGTCGTCGTCCTCGTCGTCGTCCTCGTCGTCGTCCTCGTCGTCGTCCTCGTCGTCGTCCTCGTCGTCGTCCTCGTCGTCGTCCTCGTCGTCGTCCTCGTCGTCGTCCTCGTCGTCGTCCTCGTCGTCGTCCTCGTCGTCGTCCTCGTCGTCGTCCTCGTCGTCGTCCTCGTCGTCGTCCTCGTCGTCGTCCTCGTCGTCGTCCTCGTCGTCGTCCTCGTCGTCGTCCTCGTCGTCGTCCTCGTCGTCGTCCTCGTCGTCGTCCTCGTCGTCGTCCTCGTCGTCGTCCTCGTCGTCGTCCTCGTCGTCGTCCTCGTCGTCGTCCTCGTCGTCGTCCTCGTCGTCGTCCTCGTCGTCGTCCTCGTCGTCGTCCTCGTCGTCGTCCTCGTCGTCGTCCTCGTCGTCGTCCTCGTCGTCGTCCTCGTCGTCGTCCTCGTCGTCGTCCTCGTCGTCGTCCTCGTCGTCGTCCTCGTCGTCGTCCTCGTCGTCGTCCTCGTCGTCGTCCTCGTCGTCGTCCTCGTCGTCGTCCTCGTCGTCGTCCTCGTCGTCGTCCTCGTCGTCGTCCTCGTCGTCGTCCTCGTCGTCGTCCTCGTCGTCGTCCTCGTCGTCGTCCTCGTCGTCGTCCTCGTCGTCGTCCTCGTCGTCGTCCTCGTCGTCGTCCTCGTCGTCGTCCTCGTCGTCGTCCTCGTCGTCGTCCTCGTCGTCGTCCTCGTCGTCGTCCTCGTCGTCGTCCTCGTCGTCGTCCTCGTCGTCGTCCTCGTCGTCGTCCTCGTCGTCGTCCTCGTCGTCGTCCTCGTCGTCGTCCTCGTCGTCGTCCTCGTCGTCGTCCTCGTCGTCGTCCTCGTCGTCGTCCTCGTCGTCGTCCTCGTCGTCGTCCTCGTCGTCGTCCTCGTCGTCGTCCTCGTCGTCGTCCTCGTCGTCGTCCTCGTCGTCGTCCTCGTCGTCGTCCTCGTCGTCGTCCTCGTCGTCGTCCTCGTCGTCGTCCTCGTCGTCGTCCTCGTCGTCGTCCTCGTCGTCGTCCTCGTCGTCGTCCTCGTCGTCGTCCTCGTCGTCGTCCTCGTCGTCGTCCTCGTCGTCGTCCTCGTCGTCGTCCTCGTCGTCGTCCTCGTCGTCGTCCTCGTCGTCGTCCTCGTCGTCGTCCTCGTCGTCGTCCTCGTCGTCGTCCTCGTCGTCGTCCTCGTCGTCGTCCTCGTCGTCGTCCTCGTCGTCGTCCTCGTCGTCGTCCTCGTCGTCGTCCTCGTCGTCGTCCTCGTCGTCGTCCTCGTCGTCGTCCTCGTCGTCGTCCTCGTCGTCGTCCTCGTCGTCGTCCTCGTCGTCGTCCTCGTCGTCGTCCTCGTCGTCGTCCTCGTCGTCGTCCTCGTCGTCGTCCTCGTCGTCGTCCTCGTCGTCGTCCTCGTCGTCGTCCTCGTCGTCGTCCTCGTCGTCGTCCTCGTCGTCGTCCTCGTCGTCGTCCTCGTCGTCGTCCTCGTCGTCGTCCTCGTCGTCGTCCTCGTCGTCGTCCTCGTCGTCGTCCGTCGTCGTCCTCGTCGTCGTCCTCGTCGTCGTCCTCGTCGTCGTCCTCGTCGTCGTCCTCGTCGTCGTCCTCGTCGTCGTCCTCGTCGTCGTCCTCGTCGTCGTCCTCGTCGTCGTCCTCGTCGTCGTCCTCGTCGTCGTCCTCGTCGTCGTCCTCGTCGTCGTCCTCGTCGTCGTCCTCGTCGTCGTCCTCGTCGTCGTCCTCGTCGTCGTCCTCGTCGTCGTCCTCGTCGTCGTCCTCGTCGTCGTCCTCGTCGTCGTCCTCGTCGTCGTCCTCGTCGTCGTCCTCGTCGTCGTCCTCGTCGTCGTCCTCGTCGTCGTCCTCGTCGTCGTCCTCGTCGTCGTCCTCGTCGTCGTCCTCGTCGTCGTCCTCGTCGTCGTCCTCGTCGTCGTCCTCGTCGTCGTCCTCGTCGTCGTCCTCGTCGTCGTCCTCGTCGTCGTCCTCGTCGTCGTCCTCGTCGTCGTCCTCGTCGTCGTCCTCGTCGTCGTCCTCGTCGTCGTCCTCGTCGTCGTCCTCGTCGTCGTCCTCGTCGTCGTCCTCGTCGTCGTCCTCGTCGTCGTCCTCGTCGTCGTCCTCGTCGTCGTCCTCGTCGTCGTCCTCGTCGTCGTCCTCGTCGTCGTCCTCGTCGTCGTCCTCGTCGTCGTCCTCGTCGTCGTCCTCGTCGTCGTCCTCGTCGTCGTCCTCGTCGTCGTCCTCGTCGTCGTCCTCGTCGTCGTCCTCGTCGTCGTCCTCGTCGTCGTCCTCGTCGTCGTCCTCGTCGTCGTCCTCGTCGTCGTCCTCGTCGTCGTCCTCGTCGTCGTCCTCGTCGTCGTCCTCGTCGTCGTCCTCGTCGTCGTCCTCGTCGTCGTCCTCGTCGTCGTCCTCGTCGTCGTCCTCGTCGTCGTCCTCGTCGTCGTCCTCGTCGTCGTCCTCGTCGTCGTCCTCGTCGTCGTCCTCGTCGTCGTCCTCGTCGTCGTCCTCGTCGTCGTCCTCGTCGTCGTCCTCGTCGTCGTCCTCGTCGTCGTCCTCGTCGTCGTCCTCGTCGTCGTCCTCGTCGTCGTCCTCGTCGTCGTCCTCGTCGTCGTCCTCGTCGTCGTCCTCGTCGTCGTCCTCGTCGTCGTCCTCGTCGTCGTCCTCGTCGTCGTCCTCGTCGTCGTCCTCGTCGTCGTCCTCGTCGTCGTCCTCGTCGTCGTCCTCGTCGTCGTCCTCGTCGTCGTCCTCGTCGTCGTCCTCGTCGTCGTCCTCGTCGTCGTCCTCGTCGTCGTCCTCGTCGTCGTCCTCGTCGTCGTCCTCGTCGTCGTCCTCGTCGTCGTCCTCGTCGTCGTCCTCGTCGTCGTCCTCGTCGTCGTCCTCGTCGTCGTCCTCGTCGTCGTCCTCGTCGTCGTCCTCGTCGTCGTCCTCGTCGTCGTCCTCGTCGTCGTCCTCGTCGTCGTCCTCGTCGTCGTCCTCGTCGTCGTCCTCGTCGTCGTCCTCGTCGTCGTCCTCGTCGTCGTCCTCGTCGTCGTCCTCGTCGTCGTCCTCGTCGTCGTCCTCGTCGTCGTCCTCGTCGTCGTCCTCGTCGTCGTCCTCGTCGTCGTCCTCGTCGTCGTCCTCGTCGTCGTCCTCGTCGTCGTCCTCGTCGTCGTCCTCGTCGTCGTCCTCGTCGTCGTCCTCGTCGTCGTCCTCGTCGTCGTCCTCGTCGTCGTCCTCGTCGTCGTCCTCGTCGTCGTCCTCGTCGTCGTCCTCGTCGTCGTCCTCGTCGTCGTCCTCGTCGTCGTCCTCGTCGTCGTCCTCGTCGTCGTCCTCGTCGTCGTCCTCGTCGTCGTCCTCGTCGTCGTCCTCGTCGTCGTCCTCGTCGTCGTCCTCGTCGTCGTCCTCGTCGTCGTCCTCGTCGTCGTCCTCGTCGTCGTCCTCGTCGTCGTCCTCGTCGTCGTCCTCGTCGTCGTCCTCGTCGTCGTCCTCGTCGTCGTCCTCGTCGTCGTCCTCGTCGTCGTCCTCGTCGTCGTCCTCGTCGTCGTCCTCGTCGTCGTCCTCGTCGTCGTCCTCGTCGTCGTCCTCGTCGTCGTCCTCGTCGTCGTCCTCGTCGTCGTCCTCGTCGTCGTCCTCGTCGTCGTCCTCGTCGTCGTCCTCGTCGTCGTCCTCGTCGTCGTCCTCGTCGTCGTCCTCGTCGTCGTCCTCGTCGTCGTCCTCGTCGTCGTCCTCGTCGTCGTCCTCGTCGTCGTCCTCGTCGTCGTCCTCGTCGTCGTCCTCGTCGTCGTCCTCGTCGTCGTCCTCGTCGTCGTCCTCGTCGTCGTCCTCGTCGTCGTCCTCGTCGTCGTCCTCGTCGTCGTCCTCGTCGTCGTCCTCGTCGTCGTCCTCGTCGTCGTCCTCGTCGTCGTCCTCGTCGTCGTCCTCGTCGTCGTCCTCGTCGTCGTCCTCGTCGTCGTCCTCGTCGTCGTCCTCGTCGTCGTCCTCGTCGTCGTCCTCGTCGTCGTCCTCGTCGTCGTCCTCGTCGTCGTCCTCGTCGTCGTCCTCGTCGTCGTCCTCGTCGTCGTCCTCGTCGTCGTCCTCGTCGTCGTCCTCGTCGTCGTCCTCGTCGTCGTCCTCGTCGTCGTCCTCGTCGTCGTCCTCGTCGTCGTCCTCGTCGTCGTCCTCGTCGTCGTCCTCGTCGTCGTCCTCGTCGTCGTCCTCGTCGTCGTCCTCGTCGTCGTCCTCGTCGTCGTCCTCGTCGTCGTCCTCGTCGTCGTCCTCGTCGTCGTCCTCGTCGTCGTCCTCGTCGTCGTCCTCGTCGTCGTCCTCGTCGTCGTCCTCGTCGTCGTCCTCGTCGTCGTCCTCGTCGTCGTCCTCGTCGTCGTCCTCGTCGTCGTCCTCGTCGTCGTCCTCGTCGTCGTCCTCGTCGTCGTCCTCGTCGTCGTCCTCGTCGTCGTCCTCGTCGTCGTCCTCGTCGTCGTCCTCGTCGTCGTCCTCGTCGTCGTCCTCGTCGTCGTCCTCGTCGTCGTCCTCGTCGTCGTCCTCGTCGTCGTCCTCGTCGTCGTCCTCGTCGTCGTCCTCGTCGTCGTCCTCGTCGTCGTCCTCGTCGTCGTCCTCGTCGTCGTCCTCGTCGTCGTCCTCGTCGTCGTCCTCGTCGTCGTCCTCGTCGTCGTCCTCGTCGTCGTCCTCGTCGTCGTCCTCGTCGTCGTCCTCGTCGTCGTCCTCGTCGTCGTCCTCGTCGTCGTCCTCGTCGTCGTCCTCGTCGTCGTCCTCGTCGTCGTCCTCGTCGTCGTCCTCGTCGTCGTCCTCGTCGTCGTCCTCGTCGTCGTCCTCGTCGTCGTCCTCGTCGTCGTCCTCGTCGTCGTCCTCGTCGTCGTCCTCGTCGTCGTCCTCGTCGTCGTCCTCGTCGTCGTCCTCGTCGTCGTCCTCGTCGTCGTCCTCGTCGTCGTCCTCGTCGTCGTCCTCGTCGTCGTCCTCGTCGTCGTCCTCGTCGTCGTCCTCGTCGTCGTCCTCGTCGTCGTCCTCGTCGTCGTCCTCGTCGTCGTCCTCGTCGTCGTCCTCGTCGTCGTCCTCGTCGTCGTCCTCGTCGTCGTCCTCGTCGTCGTCCTCGTCGTCGTCCTCGTCGTCGTCCTCGTCGTCGTCCTCGTCGTCGTCCTCGTCGTCGTCCTCGTCGTCGTCCTCGTCGTCGTCCTCGTCGTCGTCCTCGTCGTCGTCCTCGTCGTCGTCCTCGTCGTCGTCCTCGTCGTCGTCCTCGTCGTCGTCCTCGTCGTCGTCCTCGTCGTCGTCCTCGTCGTCGTCCTCGTCGTCGTCCTCGTCGTCGTCCTCGTCGTCGTCCTCGTCGTCGTCCTCGTCGTCGTCCTCGTCGTCGTCCTCGTCGTCGTCCTCGTCGTCGTCCTCGTCGTCGTCCTCGTCGTCGTCCTCGTCGTCGTCCTCGTCGTCGTCCTCGTCGTCGTCCTCGTCGTCGTCCTCGTCGTCGTCCTCGTCGTCGTCCTCGTCGTCGTCCTCGTCGTCGTCCTCGTCGTCGTCCTCGTCGTCGTCCTCGTCGTCGTCCTCGTCGTCGTCCTCGTCGTCGTCCTCGTCGTCGTCCTCGTCGTCGTCCTCGTCGTCGTCCTCGTCGTCGTCCTCGTCGTCGTCCTCGTCGTCGTCCTCGTCGTCGTCCTCGTCGTCGTCCTCGTCGTCGTCCTCGTCGTCGTCCTCGTCGTCGTCCTCGTCGTCGTCCTCGTCGTCGTCCTCGTCGTCGTCCTCGTCGTCGTCCTCGTCGTCGTCCTCGTCGTCGTCCTCGTCGTCGTCCTCGTCGTCGTCCTCGTCGTCGTCCTCGTCGTCGTCCTCGTCGTCGTCGTCCTCGTCGTCGTCCTCGTCGTCGTCCTCGTCGTCGTCCTCGTCGTCGTCCTCGTCGTCGTCCTCGTCGTCGTCCTCGTCGTCGTCCTCGTCGTCGTCCTCGTCGTCGTCCTCGTCGTCGTCCTCGTCGTCGTCCTCGTCGTCGTCCTCGTCGTCGTCCTCGTCGTCGTCCTCGTCGTCGTCCTCGTCGTCGTCCTCGTCGTCGTCCTCGTCGTCGTCCTCGTCGTCGTCCTCGTCGTCGTCCTCGTCGTCGTCCTCGTCGTCGTCCTCGTCGTCGTCGTCGTCCTCGTCGTCGTCCTCGTCGTCGTCCTCGTCGTCGTCCTCGTCGTCGTCCTCGTCGTCGTCCCTCGTCGTCGTCCTCGTCGTCGTCCTCGTCGTCGTCCTCGTCGTCGTCCTCGTCGTCGTCCTCGTCGTCGTCCTCGTCGTCGTCCTCGTCGTCGTCCTCGTCGTCGTCCTCGTCGTCGTCCTCGTCGTCGTCCTCGTCGTCGTCCTCGTCGTCGTCCTCGTCGTCGTCCTCGTCGTCGTCCTCGTCGTCGTCCTCGTCGTCGTCCTCGTCGTCGTCCTCGTCGTCGTCCTCGTCGTCGTCCTCGTCGTCGTCCTCGTCGTCGTCCTCGTCGTCGTCCTCGTCGTCGTCCTCGTCGTCGTCCTCGTCGTCGTCCTCGTCGTCGTCCTCGTCGTCGTCCTCGTCGTCGTCCTCGTCGTCGTCCTCGTCGTCGTCCTCGTCGTCGTCCTCGTCGTCGTCCTCGTCGTCGTCCTCGTCGTCGTCCTCGTCGTCGTCCTCGTCGTCGTCCTCGTCGTCGTCCTCGTCGTCGTCCTCGTCGTCGTCCTCGTCGTCGTCCTCGTCGTCGTCCTCGTCGTCGTCCTCGTCGTCGTCCTCGTCGTCGTCCTCGTCGTCGTCCTCGTCGTCGTCCTCGTCGTCGTCCTCGTCGTCGTCCTCGTCGTCGTCCTCGTCGTCGTCCTCGTCGTCGTCCTCGTCGTCGTCCTCGTCGTCGTCCTCGTCGTCGTCCTCGTCGTCGTCCTCGTCGTCGTCCTCGTCGTCGTCCTCGTCGTCGTCCTCGTCGTCGTCCTCGTCGTCGTCCTCGTCGTCGTCCTCGTCGTCGTCCTCGTCGTCGTCCTCGTCGTCGTCCTCGTCGTCGTCCTCGTCGTCGTCCTCGTCGTCGTCCTCGTCGTCGTCCTCGTCGTCGTCCTCGTCGTCGTCCTCGTCGTCGTCCTCGTCGTCGTCCTCGTCGTCGTCCTCGTCGTCGTCCTCGTCGTCGTCCTCGTCGTCGTCCTCGTCGTCGTCCTCGTCGTCGTCCTCGTCGTCGTCCTCGTCGTCGTCCTCGTCGTCGTCCTCGTCGTCGTCCTCGTCGTCGTCCTCGTCGTCGTCCTCGTCGTCGTCCTCGTCGTCGTCCTCGTCGTCCTCGTCGTCGTCCTCGTCGTCGTCCTCGTCGTCGTCCTCGTCGTCGTCCTCGTCGTCGTCCTCGTCGTCGTCCTCGTCGTCGTCCTCGTCGTCGTCCTCGTCGTCGTCGTCGTCCTCGTCGTCGTCCTCGTCGTCGTCCTCGTCGTCGTCCTCGTCGTCGTCCTCGTCGTCGTCCTCGTCGTCGTCCTCGTCGTCGTCCTCGTCGTCGTCCTCGTCGTCGTCCTCGTCGTCGTCCTCGTCGTCGTCCTCGTCGTCGTCCTCGTCGTCGTCCTCGTCGTCGTCCTCGTCGTCGTCCTCGTCGTCGTCCTCGTCGTCGTCCTCGTCGTCGTCCTCGTCGTCGTCCTCGTCGTCGTCCTCGTCGTCGTCCTCGTCGTCGTCCTCGTCGTCGTCCTCGTCGTCGTCCTCGTCGTCGTCCTCGTCGTCGTCCTCGTCGTCGTCCTCGTCGTCGTCCTCGTCGTCGTCCTCGTCGTCGTCCTCGTCGTCGTCCCTCGTCGTCGTCCTCGTCGTCGTCCTCGTCGTCGTCCTCGTCGTCGTCCTCGTCGTCGTCCTCGTCGTCGTCCTCGTCGTCGTCCTCGTCGTCGTCCTCGTCCGTCGTCCTCGTCGTCGTCCTCGTCGTCGTCCTCGTCGTCGTCCTCGTCGTCGTCCTCGTCGTCGTCCTCGTCGTCGTCCTCGTCGTCGTCCTCGTCGTCGTCCTCGTCGTCGTCCTCGTCGTCGTCCTCGTCGTCGTCCTCGTCGTCGTCCTCGTCGTCGTCCTCGTCGTCGTCCTCGTCGTCGTCCTCGTCGTCGTCCTCGTCGTCGTCCTCGTCGTCGTCCTCGTCGTCGTCCTCGTCGTCGTCTCGTCGTCGTCCTCGTCGTCGTCCTCGTCGTCGTCCTCGTCGTCGTCCTCGTCGTCGGTCCTCGTCGTCGTCCTCGTCGTCGTCCTCGTCGTCGTCCTCGTCGTCGTCCTCGTCGTCGTCCTCGTCGTCGTCCTCGTCGTCGTCCTCGTCGTCGTCCTCGTCGTCGTCCTCGTCGTCGTCCTCGTCGTCGTCCTCGTCGTCGTCCTCGTCGTCGTCCTCGTCGTCGTCCTCGTCGTCGTCCTCGTCGTCGTCCTCGTCGTCGTCCTCGTCGTCGTCCTCGTCGTCGTCCTCGTCGTCGTCCTCGTCGTCGTCCTCGTCGTCGTCCTCGTCGTCGTCCTCGTCGTCGTCCTCGTCGTCGTCCTCGTCGTCGTCCTCGTCGTCGTCCTCGTCGTCGTCCTCGTCGTCGTCCTCGTCGTCGTCCTCGTCGTCGTCCTCGTCGTCGTCCTCGTCGTCGTCCTCGTCGTCGTCCTCGTCGTCGTCCTCGTCGTCGTCCTCGTCGTCGTCCTCGTCGTCGTCCTCGTCGTCGTCCTCGTCGTCGTCCTCGTCGTCGTCCCTCGTCGTCGTCCTCGTCGTCGTCCTCGTCGTCGTCCTCGTCGTCGTCCCTCGTCGTCGTCCTCGTCGTCCGTCCTCGTCGTCGTCCTCGTCGTCGTCCTCGTCGTCGTCCTCGTCGTCGTCCTCGTCGTCGTCCTCGTCGTCGTCCTCGTCGTCGTCCTCGTCGTCGTCCTCGTCGTCGTCCTCGTCGTCGTCCTCGTCGTCGTCCTCGTCGTCGTCCTCGTCGTCGTCCTCGTCGTCGTCCGTCGTCGTCGTCCTCGTCGTCGTCCTCGTCGTCGTCCTCGTCGTCGTCCTCGTCGTCGTCCTCGTCGTCGTCCTCGTCGTCGTCCTCGTCGTCGTCCTCGTCGTCGTCCTCGTCGTCGTCCTCGTCGTCGTCCTCGTCGTCGTCCTCGTCGTCGTCCTCGTCGTCGTCCTCGTCGTCGTCCTCGTCGTCGTCCTCGTCGTCGTCCTCGTCGTCGTCCTCGTCGTCGTCCTCGTCGTCGTCCTCGTCGTCGTCCTCGTCGTCGTCCTCGTCGTCGTCCTCGTCGTCGTCCTCGTCGTCGTCCTCGTCGTCGTCCTCGTCGTCGTCCTCGTCGTCCTCGTCGTCGTCCTCGTCGTCGTCCTCGTCGTCGTCCTCGTCGTCGTCCTCGTCCGTCGTCCTCGTCGTCGTCCTCGTCGTCGTCCTCGTCGTCGTCCTCGTCGTCGTCCTCGTCGTCGTCCTCGTCGTCGTCCTCGTCGTCGTCCTCGTCGTCGTCCTCGTCGTCGTCCTCGTCGTCGCCCTCGTCGTCGTCCTCGTCGTCGTCCTCGTCGTCGCCCTCGTCGTCGCCCTCGTCGTCGCCCTCGTCGTCGCCCTCGTCGTCGCCCTCGTCGTCGCCCTCGTCGTCGCCCTCGTCGTCGCCCTCGTCGTCGCCCTCGTCGTCGCCCTCGTCGTCGCCCTCGTCGTCGCCCTCGTCGTCGCCCTCGTCGTCGCCCTCGTCGTCGCCCTCGTCGTCGCCCTCGTCGTCGCCCTCGTCGTCCGCCCTCGTCGTCGCCCTCGTCGTCGCCCTCGTCGTCGCCCTCGTCGTCGCCCTCGTCGTCGCCCTCGTCGTCGCCCTCGTCGTCGCCCTCGTCGTCGCCCTCGTCGTCGCCCTCGTCGTCGCCCTCGTCGTCGCCCTCGTCGTCGCCCTCGTCGTCGCCCTCGTCGTCGCCCTCGTCGTCGCCCTCGTCGTCGCCCTCGTCGTCGCCCTCGTCGTCGCCCTCGTCGTCGCCCTCGTCGTCGCCCTCGTCGTCGCCCTCGTCGTCGCCCTCGTCGTCGCCCTCGTCGTCGCCCTCGTCGTCGCCTCGTCCGGTCCGCCCTCGTCGTCGCCCTCGTCGTCGCCCTCGTCGTCGCCCTCGTCGTCGCCCTCGTCGTCGGCCCTCAGTCGTCGCCCTCGTCGCCCTCGTCGTCGCCCTCGTCGTCGCCCTCGTCGTCGCCCTCGTCGTCGCCCTCGTCGTCGCCCTCGTCGTCGCCCTCGTCGTCGCCCTCGTCGTCGCCCTCGTCGTCGCCCTCGTCGTCGCCCTCGTCGTCGCCCTCGTCGTCGCCCTCGTCGTCGCCCTCGTCGTCGCCCTCGTCGTCGCCCTCGTCGTCGCCCTCGTCGTCGCCCTCGTCGTCGCCCTCGTCGTCGCCCTCGTCGTCGCCCTCGTCGTCGCCCTCGTCGTCGCCCTCGTCGTCGCCCTCGTCGTCGCCCCTCGTCGTCGCCCTCGTCGTCGCCCTCGTCGTCGCCCTCGTCGTCGCCCTCGTCGTCGCCCTCGTCGTCGCCCTCGTCGTCGCCCTCGTCGTCGCCCTCGTCGTCGCCCTCGTCGTCGCCCTCGTCGTCGCCCTCGTCGTCGCCCTCGTCGTCGCCCTCGTCGTCGCCCTCGTCGTCGCCCTCGTCGTCGCCCTCGTCGTCGCCCTCGTCGTCGCCCTCGTCGTCGCCCTCGTCGTCGCCCTCGTCGTCGCCCTCGTCGTCGCCCTCGTCGTCGCCCTCGTCGTCGCCCTCGTCGTCGCCCTCGTCGTCGCCCTCGTCGTCGCCCTCGTCGTCGCCCTCGTCGTCGCCCTCGTCGTCGCCCTCGTCGTCGCCCTCGTCGTCGCCCTCGTCGTCGCCCTCGTCGTCGCCCTCGTCGTCGCCCTCGTCGTCGCCCTCGTCGTCGCCCTCGTCGTCGCCCTCGTCGTCGCCCTCGTCGTCGCCCTCGTCGTCGCCCTCGTCGTCGCCCTCGTCGTCGCCCTCGTCGTCGCCCTCGTCGTCGCCCTCGTCGTCGCCCTCGTCGTCGCTCCTCGTCGTCGCCCTCGTCGTCGCTCCTCGTCGTCCTCCTCGTCGTCCTCCTCGTCGTCCCCTCGTCGCCCTCCTCGTCGTCCTCCTCGTCGTCCTCCTCGTCGTCCTCCTCGTCGTCCTCCTCGTCGTCCTCCTCGTCGTCCTCCTCGTCGTCCTCCTCGTCGTCCTCCTCGTCGTCCTCCTCGTCGTCCTCCTCGTCGTCCTCCTCGTCGTCCTCCGTCGTCGCTCCTCGTCGTCCTCCTCGTCGTCCTCCTCGTCGTCCTCCTCGTCGTCCTCCTCGTCGTCCTCCTCGTCGTCCTCCTCGTCGTCCTCCTCGTCGTCCTCCTCGTCGTCCTCCTCGTCGTCCTCCTCGTCGTCCTCCTCGTCGTCCTCCTCGTCGTCCTCCTCGTCGTCCTCCTCGTCGTCCTCCTCGTCGTCCTCCTCGTCGTCCTCCTCGTCGTCCTCCTCGTCGTCCTCCTCGTCGTCCTCCTCGTCGTCCTCCTCGTCGTCCTCCTCGTCGTCCTCCTCGTCGTCCTCCTCGTCGTCCTCCTCGTCGTCCTCCTCGTCGTCTCCTCGTCGTCTTCTCGTCGTCCTCGTCGTCGTCCTCGTCGTCGTCCTCGTCGTCGTCCTCGTCGTCGTCCTCGTCGTCGTCCTCGTCGTCGTCCTCGTCGTCGTCCTCGTCGTCGTCCTCGTCGTCGTCCTCGTCGTCGTCCTCTCGTCGTCCTCGTCGTCGTCCTCGTCGTCGTCCTCGTCGTCGTCCTCGTCGTCGTCCTCGTCGTCGTCCTCGTCGTCGTCCTCGTCGTCGTCCTCGTCGTCGTCCTCGTCGTCGTCCTCGTCGTCGTCCTCGTCGTCGTCCTCGTCGTCGTCCTCGTCGTCGTCCCTCGTCGTCGTCCTCGTCGTCGTCCTCGTCGTCGTCCTCGTCGTCGTCCTCGTCGTCGTCCTCGTCGTCGTCCTCGTCGTCGTCCTCGTCGTCGTCCTCGTCGTCGTCCTCGTCGTCGTCCTCGTCGTCGTCCTCGTCGTCGTCCTCGTCGTCCGTCCTCGTCGTCGTCCCTCGTCGTCGTCCTCGTCGTCGTCCCTCGTCGTCGTCCTCGTCGTCGTCCTCGTCGTCGTCTCGTCGTCGTCCTCGTCGTCGTCCTCGTCGTCGTCCTCGTCGTCGTCCTCGTCGTCGTCCTCGTCGTCGTCCTCGTCGTCGTCGTCGTCGTCCTCGTCGTCGTGTCCTCGTCGTCGTCCTCGTCGTCGTCCTCGTCGTCGTCCTCGTCGTCGTCCTCGTCGTCGTCCTCGTCGTCGTCCTCGTCGTCGTCCTCGTCGTCCGTCCTCGTCGTCGTCCTCGTCGTCGTCCTCGTCGTCGTCCTCGTCGTCGTCCTCGTCGTCGTCCTCGTCGTCGTCCTCGTCGTCGTCCTCGTCGTCGTCCTCGTCGTCGTCCTCGTCGTCGTCCTCGTCGTCGTCCTCGTCGTCGTCCTCGTCGTCGTCCTCGTCGTCGTCCTCGTGTCGTCCTCGTCGTCGTCCTCGTCGTCGTCCTCGTCGTCGTCCTCGTCGTCGTCCTCGTCGTCGTCCTCGTCGTCGTCCTCGTCGTCGTCCTCGTCGTCGTCCTCGTCGTCGTCCTCGTCGTCGTCCTCGTCGTCGTCCTCGTCGTCGTCCTCGTCGTCGTCCTCGTCGTCGTCCTCGTCGTCGTCCTCGTCGTCGTCCTCGTCGTCGTCCTCGTCGTCGTCCTCGTCGTCGTCCTCGTCGTCGTCCTCGTCGTCGTCCTCGTCGTCGTCCTCGTCGTCGTCCTCGTCGTCGTCCTCGTCGTCTCGTCGTCCTCGTCGTCGTCCTCGTCGTCGTCCTCGTCGTCGTCCTCGTCGTCGTCCTCGTCGTCGTCCTCGTCGTCGTCCTCGTCGTCGTCCTCGTCGTCGTCCTCGTCGTCGTCCTCGTCGTCGTCCTCGTCGTCGTCCTCGTCGTCGTCCTCGTCGTCGTCCTCGTCGTCGTCCTCGTCGTCGTCCTCGTCGTCGTCCTCGTCGTCGTCCTCGTCGTCGTCCTCGTCGTCGTCCTCGTCGTCGTCCTCGTCGTCGTCCTCGTCGTCGTCCTCGTCGTCGTCCTCGTCGTCGTCCTCGTCGTCGTCCTCGTCGTCGTCCTCGTCGTCGTCCTCGTCGTCGTCCTCGTCGTCGTCCTCGTCGTCGTCCTCGTCGTCGTCCTCGTCGTCGTCCTCGTCGTCGTCCTCGTCGTCGTCCTCGTCGTCGTCCTCGTCGTCGTCCTCGTCGTCGTCCTCGTCGTCGTCCTCGTCGTCGTCCTCGTCGTCGTCCTCGTCGTCGTCCTCGTCGTCGTCCTCGTCGTCGTCCTCGTCGTCGTCCTCGTCGTCGTCCTCGTCGTCGTCCTCGTCGTCGTCCTCGTCGTCGTCCTCGTCGTCGTCCTCGTCGTCGTCCTCGTCGTCGTCCTCGTCGTCGTCCTCGTCGTCGTCCTCGTCGTCGTCCTCGTCGTCGTCCTCGTCGTCGTCCTCGTCGTCGTCCTCGTCGTCGTCCTCGTCGTCGTCCTCGTCGTCGTCCTCGTCGTCGTCCTCGTCGTCGTCCTCGTCGTCGTCCTCGTCGTCGTCCTCGTCGTCGTCCTCGTCGTCGTCCTCGTCGTCGTCCTCGTCGTCGTCCTCGTCGTCGTCCTCGTCGTCGTCCTCGTCGTCGTCCTCGTCGTCGTCCTCGTCGTCGTCCTCGTCGTCGTCCTCGTCGTCGTCCTCGTCGTCGTCCTCGTCGTCGTCCTCGTCGTCGTCCTCGTCGTCGTCCTCGTCGTCGTCCTCGTCGTCGTCCTCGTCGTCGTCCTCGTCGTCGTCCTCGTCGTCGTCCTCGTCGTCGTCCTCGTCGTCGTCCTCGTCGTCGTCCTCGTCGTCGTCCTCGTCGTCGTCCTCGTCGTCGTCCTCGTCGTCGTCCTCGTCGTCGTCCTCGTCGTCGTCCTCGTCGTCGTCCTCGTCGTCGTCCTCGTCGTCGTCCTCGTCGTCGTCCTCGTCGTCGTCCTCGTCGTCGTCCTCGTCGTCGTCCTCGTCGTCGTCCTCGTCGTCGTCCTCGTCGTCGTCCTCGTCGTCGTCCTCGTCGTCGTCCTCGTCGTCGTCCTCGTCGTCGTCCTCGTCGTCGTCCTCGTCGTCGTCCTCGTCGTCGTCCTCGTCGTCGTCCTCGTCGTCGTCCTCGTCGTCGTCCTCGTCGTCGTCCTCGTCGTCGTCCTCGTCGTCGTCCTCGTCGTCGTCCTCGTCGTCGTCCTCGTCGTCGTCCTCGTCGTCGTCCTCGTCGTCGTCCTCGTCGTCGTCCTCGTCGTCGTCCTCGTCGTCGTCCTCGTCGTCGTCCTCGTCGTCGTCCTCGTCGTCGTCCTCGTCGTCGTCCTCGTCGTCGTCCTCGTCGTCGTCCTCGTCGTCGTCCTCGTCGTCGTCCTCGTCGTCGTCCTCGTCGTCGTCCTCGTCGTCGTCCTCGTCGTCGTCCTCGTCGTCGTCCTCGTCGTCGTCCTCGTCGTCGTCCTCGTCGTCGTCCTCGTCGTCGTCCTCGTCGTCGTCCTCGTCGTCGTCCTCGTCGTCGTCCTCGTCGTCGTCCTCGTCGTCGTCCTCGTCGTCGTCCTCGTCGTCGTCCTCGTCGTCGTCCTCGTCGTCGTCCTCGTCGTCGTCCTCGTCGTCGTCCTCGTCGTCGTCCTCGTCGTCGTCGTCCTCGTCGTCCTCGTCCTCGTCGTCGTCCTCGTCGTCGTCCTCGTCGTCGTCGTCCTCGTCGTCGTCCTCGTCGTCGTCCTCGTCGTCGTCCTCGTCGTCTCGTCCTCGTCGTCGTCCTCGTCGTCGTCCTCGTCGTCGTCCTCGTCGTCGTCCTCGTCGTCGTCCTCGTCGTCGTCCTCGTCGTCCTCGTCCTCGTCGTCGTCCTCGTCGTCGTCCTCGTCGTCCTCGTCCTCGTCGTCGTCCTCGTCGTCGTCCTCGTCGTCCTCGTCCTCGTCGTCGTCCTCGTCGTCGTCCTCGTCGTCCTCGTCCTCGTCGTCGTCCTCGTCGTCGTCCTCGTCGTCCTCGTCCTCGTCGTCGTCCTCGTCGTCGTCCTCGTCGTCGTCCTCGTCGTCGTCCTCGTCGTCGTCCTCGTCGTCCTCGTCCTCGTCGTCGTCCTCGTCGTCGTCCTCGTCGTCGTCCTCGTCGTCGTCCTCGTCGTCGTCCTCGTCGTCGTCCTCGTCGTCGTCCCGTCGTCGTCCTCGTCGTCGTCCTCGTCGTCGTCCTCGTCGTCGTCCTCGTCGTCGTCCTCGTCGTCGTCCTCGTCGTCGTCCTCGTCGTCGTCCTCGTCGTCGTCCTCGTCGTCGTCCTCGTCGTCGTCCTCGTCGTCGTCCTCGTCGTCGTCCTCGTCGTCGTCCTCGTCGTCGTCCTCGTCGTCGTCCTCGTCGTCGTCCTCGTCGTCGTCCTCGTCGTCGTCCTCGTCGTCGTCCTCGTCGTCGTCCTCGTCGTCGTCCTCGTCGTCGTCCTCGTCGTCGTCCTCGTCGTCGTCCTCGTCGTCGTCCTCGTCGTCGTCCTCGTCGTCGTCCTCGTCGTCGTCCTCGTCGTCGTCCTCGTCGTCGTCCTCGTCGTCGTCCTCGTCGTCGTCCTCGTCGTCGTCCTCGTCGTCGTCCTCGTCGTCGTCCTCGTCGTCGTCCTCGTCGTCGTCCTCGTCGTCGTCCTCGTCGTCGTCCTCGTCGTCGTCCTCGTCGTCGTCCTCGTCGTCGTCCTCGTCGTCGTCCTCGTCGTCGTCCTCGTCGTCGTCCTCGTCGTCGTCCTCGTCGTCGTCCTCGTCGTCGTCCTCGTCGTCGTCGTCCTCGTCGTCGTCCTCGTCGTCGTCCTCGTCGTCGTCCTCGTCGTCCTCGTCCTCGTCGTCGTCCTCGTCGTCGTCCTCGTCGTCCTCGTCCTCGTCGTCGTCCTCGTCGTCGTCCTCGTCGTCCTCGTCCTCGTCCTCGTCCTCGTCGTCGTCCTCGTCGTCGTCCTCGTCGTCCTCGTCCTCGTCGTCGTCCTCGCCGTCGTCGTCCTCGTCGTCCTCGTCCTCGTCGTCGTCCTCGTCGTCGTCCTCGTCGTCCTCGTCCTCGTCGTCGTCCTCGTCGTCGTCCTCGTCGTCCTCGTCCTCGTCGTCGTCCTCGTCGTCGTCCTCGTCGTCCTCGTCCTCGTCGTCGTCCTCGTCGTCGTCCTCGTCGTCCTCGTCCTCGTCGTCGTCCTCGTCGTCGTCCTCGTCGTCGTCCTCGTCGTCCCTCGTCGTCGTCCTCGTCGTCGTCCTCGTCGTCGTCCTCGTCGTCGTCCTCGTCGTCGTCCTCGTCGTCGTCCTCGTCGTCGTCCTCGTCGTCGTCCTCGTCGTCGTCCTCGTCGTCGTCCTCGTCGTCGTCCTCGTCGTCGTCCTCGTCGTCGTCCTCGTCGTCGTCCTCGTCGTCGTCCTCGTCGTCGTCCTCGTCGTCGTCCTCGTCGTCGTCCTCGTCGTCGTCCTCGTCGTCGTCCTCGTCGTCGTCCTCGTCGTCGTCCTCGTCGTCGTCCTCGTCGTCGTCCTCGTCGTCGTCCTCGTCGTCGTCCTCGTCGTCGTCCTCGTCGTCGTCCTCGTCGTCGTCCTCGTCGTCGTCCTCGTCGTCGTCCTCGTCGTCGTCCTCGTCGTCGTCCTCGTCGTCGTCCTCGTCGTCGTCCTCGTCGTCGTCCTCGTCGTCGTCCTCGTCGTCGTCCTCGTCGTCGTCCTCGTCGTCGTCCTCGTCGTCGTCCTCGTCGTCGTCCTCGTCGTCGTCCTCGTCGTCGTCCTCGTCGTCGTCCTCGTCGTCGTCCTCGTCGTCGTCCTCGTCGTCGTCCTCGTCGTCGTCCTCGTCGTCGTCCTCGTCGTCGTCCTCGTCGTCGTCCTCGTCGTCGTCCTCGTCGTCGTCCTCGTCGTCGTCCTCGTCGTCGTCCTCGTCGTCGTCCTCGTCGTCGTCCTCGTCGTCGTCCTCGTCGTCGTCCTCGTCGTCGTCCTCGTCGTCGTCCTCGTCGTCGTCCTCGTCGTCGTCCTCGTCGTCGTCCTCGTCGTCGTCCTCGTCGTCGTCCTCGTCGTCGTCCTCGTCGTCGTCCTCGTCGTCGTCCTCGTCGTCGTCCTCGTCGTCGTCCTCGTCGTCGTCCTCGTCGTCGTCCTCGTCGTCGTCCTCGTCGTCGTCCTCGTCGTCGTCCTCGTCGTCGTCCTCGTCGTCGTCCTCGTCGTCGTCCTCGTCGTCGTCCTCGTCGTCGTCCTCGTCGTCGTCCTCGTCGTCGTCCTCGTCGTCGTCCTCGTCGTCGTCCTCGTCGTCGTCCTCGTCGTCGGTCCTCGTCGTCGTCCTCGTCGTCGTCCTCGTCGTCGTCCTCGTCGTCGTCCTCGTCGTCGTCCTCGTCGTCGTCCTCGTCGTCGTCCTCGTCGTCGTCCTCGTCGTCGTCCTCGTCGTCGTCCTCGTCGTCGTCCTCGTCGTCGTCCTCGTCGTCGTCCTCGTCGTCGTCCTCGTCGTCGTCCTCGTCGTCGTCCTCGTCGTCGTCGTCCTCGTCGTCGTCCTCGTCGTCGTCCTCGTCGTCCTCGTCCTCGTCGTCGTCCTCGTCGTCGTCCTCGTCGTCCTCGTCCTCGTCGTCGTCCTCGTCGTCGTCCTCGTCGTCCTCGTCCTCGTCGTCGTCCTCGTCGTCGTCCTCGTCGTCCTCGTCCTCGTCGTCGTCCTCGTCGTCGTCCTCGTCGTCCTCGTCCTCGTCGTCGTCCTCGTCGTCGTCCTCGTCGTCCTCGTCCTCGTCGTCGTCCTCGTCGTCGTCCTCGTCGTCCTCGTCCTCGTCGTCGTCCTCGTCGTCGTCCTCGTCGTCCTCGTCGGTCCTCGTCGTCGTCCTCGTCGTCGTCCTCGTCGTCGTCCTCGTCGTCGTCCTCGTCGTCGTCCTCGTCGTCGTCCTCGTCGTCGTCCTCGTCGTCGTCCTCGTCGTCGTCCTCGTCGTCGTCCTCGTCGTCGTCCTCGTCGTCGTCCTCGTCGTCGTCCTCGTCGTCGTCCTCGTCGTCGTCCTCGTCGTCGTCCTCGTCGTCGTCCTCGTCGTCGTCCTCGTCGTCGTCCTCGTCGTCGTCCTCGTCGTCGTCCTCGTCGTCGTCCTCGTCGTCGTCCTCGTCGTCGTCCTCGTCGTCGTCCTCGTCGTCGTCCTCGTCGTCGTCCTCGTCGTCGTCCTCGTCGTCGTCCTCGTCGTCGTCCTCGTCGTCGTCCTCGTCGTCGTCCTCGTCGTCGTCCTCGTCGTCGTCCTCGTCGTCGTCCTCGTCGTCGTCCTCGTCGTCGTCCTCGTCGTCGTCCTCGTCGTCGTCCTCGTCGTCGTCCTCGTCGTCGTCCTCGTCGTCGTCCTCGTCGTCGTCCTCGTCGTCGTCCTCGTCGTCGTCCTCGTCGTCGTCCTCGTCGTCGTCCTCGTCGTCGTCCTCGTCGTCGTCCTCGTCGTCGTCCTCGTCGTCGTCCTCGTCGTCGTCCTCGTCGTCGTCCTCGTCGTCGTCCTCGTCGTCGTCCTCGTCGTCGTCCTCGTCGTCGTCCTCGTCGTCGTCGTCCTCGTCGTCGTCCTCGTCGTCGTCCTCGTCGTCGTCCTCGTCGTCGTCCTCGTCGTCGTCGTCCTCGTCGTCGTCCTCGTCGTCGTCCTCGTCGTCGTCCTCGTCGTCGTCCTCGTCGTCGTCCTCGTCGTCGTCCTCGTCGTCGTCCTCGTCGTCGTCCTCGTCGTCGTCCTCGTCGTCGTCCTCGTCGTCGTCCTCGTCGTCGTC
>CALYFQ020000076.1:0-32500 GCA_944738655.2 Andrena hattorfiana
ACAACCACGACCACGACCACGAACACGATAACGACCACGACGACCACGACCACGACCACGACGGCCACGACCACCACGACCACGACCACGACCACGGCGACAATGACCACGACGACCACGACCACGACGACCACGACGACCACGACGACCACGACGACCACGACGACGACCACGACCACGACCACGACCACGACGACGACCACGACCACGACGACGACGACGACCACGACCACGACCACGACCACGACGACGACCACGACCACGACGACGACAACCACGACCACGACCACGAACACGATAACGACCACGGCGACGACCACGACCACGACGACGACCACGACCACGACGACGACGACGACCACGACCACGACGACGATCACGACCACGACCACGACGACGACCACGACCACGACGACGACGACGACCACGACAACGACCACGACCACGACGACGACCACGACGACGACCACGACCAGCACGACCACGACCACGACCACGACCACCACGACCACGACCACCACGACCACGACCACGACCACGACGACCACGACCACGACGACGACCACGACCACGACCACGGCCACGACGATGACCATGACCACGACGACGACCACGCCGACGACCACGACAACGACCACGACCACGACCACGACCACGACCACGACGACGACCACGACCACGACGACGACCACGACCACGACGACGACCACGACCACGACCACGACGACGACCACGACGACGACCACGACCACGACCACGACGACGACCACGACCACGACGACGATCACGACCACGACCACAACGACGACCACGACCACGACCACGACGACGACCACGACAACGACCACGACCAGGACCACGACCACGACGACGACCACGACCACTACCACGACGACGACGACGACGACCACGACGACGACCACGACCACGACGACGACGACGACCACGACCACGACGACGATCACGACCACGACCACGACGACGACCACGACCACGACCACGACCACGACGACGACCACGACCACGACGACGACCACGACCACGACAACGACCACGACCACGACCACGACCACGACGACGACCACGACCACGACGACGACCACGACCACGACGACGACCACGACCACGACCACGACGACGACCACGACGACGACCACGACCACGACCACGACGACGACCACGACCACGACGACGATCACGACCACGACCACAACGACGACCACGACCACGACCACGACGACGACCACGACAACGACCACGACCAGGACCACGACCACGACGACGACCACGACCACTACCACGACGACGACGACGACGACCACGACGACGACCACGACCACGACGACGACGACGACCACGACCACGACGACGATCACGACCACGACCACGACGACGACCACGACCACGACCACGACGACGACCACCACAACGACCACGACCACGACCACGACCACGACGACGACCACGACCACGACGACGACCACGACCACGACCACGAAGACGACCACGACCACGAACACGACGACGACCACGACGACGACCACGACCACGACCACGACGACGACCACGACCACGACGACGACCACGACCACGACCACGACCACGACGACGACGACCACGACCACGACCACGACCACGACCACGACCACGACGACGACCACGACCAGGACCACGACCACGACCACGACGACGACCACGACCACGACGACGACCACGACGACGACCACGACGACGACGATGACGACCACGACGACGACCACGACGACGACCACGACGACGACCACGACCACGACCACGACCACGACGACGACCACGACCACGACCACGACCACCACGACGACCAAGACCACGACCACGACCACCACGACGACCAAGACCACGACCACGACCACGACGACGACCACGACCACGACGACGGCCACGACCACGACCACGACGACGACCACGACCACGACCACGACGACGACCACGACGACGACCACGACCACGACCACGACGACGACCACGACCACGACGACGACCAGGACCACGACCACGACGACGACGACCACGACCACGACCACGACCACGACCACGACCACGACCACGACCAGGACCACGACCACGACCACGACGACGACCACGACCACGACGACGACCACGACCACGACGACGACCACGACCACGACCACGACCACGGCGACGACCACGACCACGACGACGACCACGACCACGACCACGACGACGACCACGACGACGACCACGACCACGACCACGACCACGACGACGACGACAACCACGACCACGACCACGAACACGATAACGACCACGACGACCACGACCACGACCACGACGGCCACGACCACCACGACCACGACCACGACCACGGCGACAATGACCACGACGACCACGACCACGACGACCACGACGACCACGACGACCACGACGACCACGACGACGACCACGACCACGACTACGACCACGACCACGACGACGACCACGACCACGCCCACGACCACGACCACGACGACGACCACAACGACGACCACGACCACGACGACGACCACGACGACGACCACGACCACGACGACGACCACGACTACGACCACGACCACGACCACGACGACCACGACCACGACCACGACGACGACCACGACCACGACGACGAACACGACCACGACCACGACCACGACCACAACCACCACCACGACCATGACCACGACCACGACCACGACCACGACCACGACCACGACCACGACGACGACCACGACCACGACGACGACCACGACCACGACGACGACAACGACCACGACGACGACCACGACGACGACCACGACCACGACCACGACCACGACGACGACCACGACCACGACCATGACGACGACCACGACCACGACCACGACCACGACGACGACCACGACCACGACGACGACGACAACCACGACCACGACCACGAACACGATAACGACCACGGCGACGACCACGACCACGACGACGACCACGACCACGACGACGACCACGACCACGACCACGACGACGACCACGACCACGACCACGACGACGACCACGACCACGACGACGACCTCGACGACGACCACGACCACGACGACGACCACGACCACTACCACGACGACGACGACGACCACGACGACGACCACGACCACGACGACGACGACGACCACGACCACGACGACGATCACGACCACGACCACGACGACGACCACGACCACGACCACGACGACGACCACGACGACGACCACGACCAGCACGACCACGACCACGACCACGACCACCACGACCACGACCACCACGACCACGACCACGACCACGACGACCACGACCACGACGACCACGACCACGACGACGACCACGACCACGACCACGGCCACGACGATGACCATGACCACGACCACGACCACGCCGACGACCACGACAACGACCACGACCACGACCACGACCACGACGACGACCACGACCACGACGACGACCACGACCACGACGACGACCACGACCACGACCACGACGACGACCACGACGACGACCACGACCACGACCACGACGACGACCACGACCACGACGACGACCACGACCACGACGACGATCACGACCACGACCACAACGACGACCACGACCACGACCACGACGACGACCACGACAACGACCACGACCAGGACCACGACCACGACGACGACCACGACCACGACGACGACCACGACCACTACCACGACGACGACGACGACCACGACGACGACCACGACCACGACGACCACGACCACGACCACGACCACGACGACCACGACCACGACGACCACGACGACCACGACGACCACGACGACCACGACGACCACGACGACCACGACGACCACGACGACGACCACGACCACGACCACGACCACGACGACGACCATGACCACGGCGACGAACACGACCACGACCACGACCACGACCACGACCACCACCACGACCATGACCACGACCACGACCACGACCACGACCACGACCACGACCACGACCACGACCACGACCACGACGACGACCACGACCACGACGACGACAACGACCACGACGACGACCACGACGACGACCACGACCACGACCACGACCACGACGACGACCACGACCACGACCATGACGACGACCACGACCACGACCACGACCACGACGACGACCACGACCACGACGACGACGACAACCACGACCACGACCACGAACACGATAACGACCACGGCGACGACCACGACCACGACGACGACCACGACCACGACGACGACCACGACCACGACCACGACGACGACCACGACCACGACCACGACGACGACCACGACCACGGCGACGACCTCGACGACGACCACGACCACGACGACGACCACGACCACTACCACGACGACGACGACGACCACGACGACGACCACGACCACGACGACGACGACGACCACGACCACGACGACGATCACGACCACGACCACGACGACGACCACGACCACGACCACGACGACGACCACGACGACGACCACGACCAGCACGACCACGACCACGACCACGACCACCACGACCACGACCACTACGACCACGACCACGACCACGACGACCACGACCACGACGACCACGACCACGACGACGACCACGACCACGACCACGGCCACGACGATGACCATGACCACGACGACGACCACGCCGACGACCACGACAACGACCACGACCACGACCACGACCACGACGACGACCACGACCACGACGACGACCACGACCACGACGACGACCACGACCACGACCACGACGACGACCACGACGACGACCACGACCACGACCACGACGACGACCACGACCACGACGACGACCACGACCACGACGACGATCACGACCACGACCACAACGACGACCACGACCACGACCACGACGACGACCACGACAACGACCACGACCAGGACCACGACCACGACGACGACCACGACCACGACGACGACCACGACCACTACCACGACGACGACGACGACCACGACCACGACGACGATCACGACCACGACCACGACGACGACCACGACCACGACCACGACGACGACCACGACAACGACCACGACCACGACCACGACCACGACGACGACCACGACCACGACGACGACCACGACCACGACCACGAAGACGACCACGACCACGAACACGACGACGACCACGACGACGACCACGACCACGACCACGACGACGACCACGACCACGACGACGACCACGACCACGACCACGACCACGACCACGACGACGACGACCACGACCACGACCACGACCACGACCAGGACGACGACCACGACCAGGACCACGACCACGACCACGACGACGACCACGACCACGACGACGACCACGACGACGACCACGACGACGACGACGACGACCACGACGACGACCACGACGACGACCACGACGACGACCACGACCACGACCACGACCACGACCACCACGACGACCAAGACCACGACCACCACGACGACCAAGACCACGACCACGACCACGACGACGACCACGACCACGACGACGGCCACGACCACGACCACGACGACGACAACGACCACGACCACGACGACGACCACGACGACGACCACGACCACGACCACGACGACGACCACGACTACGACGACGACCAGGACCACGACCACGACGACGACGACCACGACCACGACCACGACCACGACCACGACGACGACCACGACCACGGCGACGAACACGACCACGACCACGACCACGACCACGACCACCACCACGACCATGACCACGACCACGACCACGACCACGACCACGACCACGACCACGACCACGACCACGACCACGACCACGACGACGACCACGACCACGACGACGACAACGACCACGACGACGACCACGACGACGACCACGACCACGACCACGACCACGACGACGACCACGACCACGACCATGACGACGACCACGACCACGACCACGACCACGACGACGACCACGACCACGACGACGACGACAACCACGACCACGACCACGAACACGATAACGACCACGGCGACGACCACGACCACGACGACGACCACGACCACGACGACGACCACGACCACGACCACGACGACGACCACGACCACGACCACGACGACGACCACGACCACGGCGACGACCTCGACGACGACCACGACCACGACGACGACCACGACCACTACCACGACGACGACGACGACCACGACGACGACCACGACCACGACGACGACGACGACCACGACCACGACGACGATCACGACCACGACCACGACGACGACCACGACCACGACCACGACGACGACCACGACGACGACCACGACCAGCACGACCACGACCACGACCACGACCACCACGACCACGACCACTACGACCACGACCACGACCACGACGACCACGACCACGACGACCACGACCACGACGACGACCACGACCACGACCACGGCCACGACGATGACCATGACCACGACGACGACCACGCCGACGACCACGACAACGACCACGACCACGACCACGACCACGACGACGACCACGACCACGACGACGACCACGACCACGACGACGACCACGACCACGACCACGACGACGACCACGACGACGACCACGACCACGACCACGACGACGACCACGACCACGACGACGACCACGACCACGACGACGATCACGACCACGACCACAACGACGACCACGACCACGACCACGACGACGACCACGACAACGACCACGACCAGGACCACGACCACGACGACGACCACGACCACGACGACGACCACGACCACTACCACGACGACGACGACGACCACGACCACGACGACGATCACGACCACGACCACGACGACGACCACGACCACGACCACGACGACGACCACGACAACGACCACGACCACGACCACGACCACGACGACGACCACGACCACGACGACGACCACGACCACGACCACGAAGACGACCACGACCACGAACACGACGACGACCACGACGACGACCACGACCACGACCACGACGACGACCACGACCACGACGACGACCACGACCACGACCACGACCACGACCACGACGACGACGACCACGACCACGACCACGACCACGACCACGACCAGGACGACGACCACGACCAGGACCACGACCACGACCACGACGACGACCACGACCACGACGACGACCACGACGACGACCACGACGACGACGACGACGACCACGACGACGACCACGACGACGACCACGACGACGACCACGACCACGACCACGACCACGACCACCACGACGACCAAGACCACGACCACCACGACGACCAAGACCACGACCACGACCACGACGACGACCACGACCACGACGACGGCCACGACCACGACCACGACGACGACAACGACCACGACCACGACGACGACCACGACGACGACCACGACCACGACCACGACGACGACCACGACTACGACGACGACCAGGACCACGACCACGACGACGACGACCACGACCACGACCACGACCACGACCACGACCACGACCACGACCACGACCAGGACCACGACCACGACCACGACGACGACCACGACCACGACGACGACCACGACCACGACGACGACCACGACCACGACCACGACCACGGCGACGACCACGACCACGACGACGACCACGACCACGACCACGACGACGACCACGACCACGACCACGACGTCGACCACGACCACGACGACGACCACGACCACGACCACGACGACGACGACCACGACCACGACCAGGACCACGACCACGACCACGACCACGACCACGACCACGACGACGACCACGACCACGACGACGACCACGACGACGACCACGACCACCACTACGACCACGACCACTACCACGACGACGACGACGACCACGACGACCACGACCACGACGACCACGACCACGACGACGACGACGACCACGACCACGACCACGACGACGACCACGACGACGACGACGACGACCACGACGACCACCACGACGACGACCACGACCAAGACCACGACGACGACCACGACCACGACCACGACCACCACGACGACCAAGACCACGACCACGACCACGACGACGACCACGACCACGACCACGACCACGACCAGGACCACGACCACGACCACGACGACGACCACGACCGCGACGACGACCACGACCACGACCACGACCACGACGACGACCACGACCACGACGACGACCACGACCACGACCACGACCACGACCACGACGACGACCACGACCACGACCATGACGACGACCACGACCAAGACGACGACCACAACCACGACCGCGACCACGACCACGACGACGACCACGATGACGACGACGACGACCACGACCACGACGACGACCACGACCACGACCACGACCACGACGACGACCACGACCACGACGACGACCACGACCACGACCACGACGACGACGATCACGACCACGACCACGACCACGACCACGACCACGACCACGACCACGACGACGACCACGACCACGACCACGACCACCACGACGACCAAGACCACGACCACGACCACGACGACGACCACGACCACGACCACGACCACGACCAGGACCACGACCACGACCACGACGACGACCACGACCGCGACGACGACCACGACCACGACCACGACCACGACGACGACCACGACCACGACGACGACCACGACCACGACCACGACCACGACGACGACGACGACCACGACCACGACGACGACCACGACCACGACCACGACGACGACCACGACCACGACCACGACGACGACGACAACCACGACCACGACCACGACCACGACCAGGACCACGACCGCGACCACGACGACGACCACGACCGCGACGACGACCACGACCACGACCACGACCACGACGACGACCACGACCACGACGACGACCACGACCACGACCACGACCACGACGACGACGACGACCACGACCACGACGACGACCACGACCACGACCACGACGACGACCACGACCACGACCACGACGACGACGACAACCACGACCACGACCACGAACACGATAACGACCACGACGACCACGACCACGACCACGACGGCCACGACCACCACGACCACGACCACGACCACGACGACCACGACCACGACGACCACGACGACCACGACGACCACGACGACCACGACGACCACGACGACCACGACGACGACCACGACCACGACTACGACCACGACCACGACGACGACCACGACGACGACCACGACCACGACCACGACGACGACCACGACCACGACGACGACGACGACCACGATCAAGATGACGACCATGACCACGACCACGACCACGACGACGACCACGACCACTACCACGACGACGACAACGACGACGACCACGACCACGACCACGACCACGACGACGACCACGACCACGACCACGACCACCACGACGACCAAGACCACGACCACGACCACGACGACGACCACGACCACGACGACGACCACGACCACGACCACGACCACGACCACGACCACGACCACGACGACGACCACGACCACGACGACGACCACGACGACGACCACGACCACGACCACGACCACGACGACGACCACGACCACGACGACGACGACGACCACGACCACGACCACGACGACGACCACGACCACGACCACGACGACGACGACAACCACGACCACGACCACGAACACGATAACGACCACGACGACCACGACCACGACCACGACGGCCACGACCACCACGACCACGACCACGACCACGACGACAACGACCACGACGACCACGACGACCACGACGACCACGACGACCACGACGACCACGACGACCACGACGACGACCACGACCACGACTACGACCACGACCACGACGACGACCACGACCACGCCCACAACCACGACCACGACGACGACCACAACGACGACCACGACCACGACGACGACCACGACGACGACCACGACCACGACGACGACCACGACCACGACGACCACGACCACGACCACGACGACGACCACGACCACGACGACGACCACGACCACGACCACGACCACGACCACCACCACGACCATGACCACGACCACGACCACGACCACGACCACGACCACGACCACGACGACGACCACGACCACGACGACGACCACGACCACGACGACGACAACGACCACGACGACGACCACGACGACGACCACGACCACGACCACGACCACGACGACGACCACGACCACGACCATGACGACGACCACGACCACGACCACGACCACGACAACGACCACGACCACGACGACGACGACAACCACGACCACGACCACGAACACGATAACGACCACGGCGACGACCACGACCACGACGACGACCACGACCACGACGACGACCACGACCACGACCACGACGACGACCACGACCACGACCACGACGACGACCACGACCACGACCACGACGACGACCACGACCACGACCACGACCACGACGACGACCACGACCACGACGACGACCACGACCACGACGACGACCACGACCACGACCACGACCACGGCGACGACCACGACCACGACGACGACCACGACCACGACCACGACGACGACCACGACGACGACCACGACGACGACCACGACCACGACCACGACGTCGACCACGACCACGACGACGACCACGACCACGACCACGACGACGACGACCACGACCACGACCACGACCACGACCACGACCACGACCACGACGACGACCACGACCACGACGACGACCACGACGACGACCACGACCACGACTACGACCACGACCACTACCACGACGACGACGACGACCACGACGACCACGACCACGACGACCACGACCACGACGACGACGACGACCACGACCACGACCACGACGACGACCACGACGACGACCACGACGACGACGACGACGACCACGACGACGACCACGACGACGACCACGACCACGACCACGACCACGACGACGACCACGACCACGACGACGACCACGACCACTACCACGACGACGACCACGACCACGACCACGACGACGACCACGACCACGACGACGACCACGACGACGACCACGACCACGACCACGACCACGACCACGACGACGACCACGACCACGACCATGACGACGACCACGACCAAGACGACGACCACAACCACGACCGCGACCACGACCACGACGACGACCACGACGACGACGACGACGACCACGACCACGACGACGACCACGACCACGACCACGACCACGACCACGGCCACGACGAAGACCATGACCACGACGACAACCACGACGACGACCACGACGACGACCACGACCACGACCACGACCACGACCACGACCACGACCACCACGACGACCACGACCACGACCACGACCACGACGACGACCACGACCACGACGACGGCCACGACCACGACCACGACGACGACCACGACCACGACCACGACGACGACCACGACGACGACCACGACCACGACCACGACGACGACCACGACCACGACGACGACCACGACCACTACCACGACGACGACCACGACCACGACCACGACGACGACCACGACCACGACGACGACCACGACGACGACCACGACCACGACGACGACCACGACCACTACCACGACGACGACGACGACCACGACGACGACCACGACCACGACCACGACGACGACCACGACCACGACCACGACGACGACCACGACCACGACCACGACCACGACGACGACCACGACCACGACGACGACCACGACCACGACCACGACGACGACCACGACCACGACGACGACCACGACCACGACCACGACGACCACGACCACGACCACGACCACGACCACGACCACGACCACGACGACCACGACCACGACCACGACCACGACCACGACCACGACCACGACCACGACGACGACCACGACCACGACGACGACCACGACCACGACCACGACGACGACCACGACCACGACGACGACCACGACCAAGACGACGACCACAACCACGACCGCGACCACGACCACGACGACGACCACGACGACGACGACGACGACCACGACCACGACGACGACCACGACCACGACCACGACCACGACCACGGCCACGACGAAGACCATGACCACGACGACAACCACGACGACGACCACGACGACGACCACGACCACGACCACGACCACGACCACGACCACGACCACCACGACGACCACGACCACGACCACGACCACGACGACGACCACGACGACGGCCACGACCACGACCACGACGACGACCACGACCACGACCACGACGACGACCACGACGACGACCACGACCACGACCACGACGACGACCACGACCACGACGACGACCACGACCACTACCACGACGACGACCACGACCACGACCACGACGACGACCACGACCACGACGACGACCACGACGACGACCACGACCACGACGACGACCACGACCACTACCACGACGACGACGACGACCACGACGACGACCACGACCACGACCACGACGACGACCACGACCACGACCACGACGACGACCACGACCACGACCACGACCACGACGACGACCACGACCACGACGACGACCACGACCACGACCACGACGACGACCACGACCACGACGACGACCACGACCACGACCACGACGACCACGACCACGACCACGACCACGACCACGACCACGACCACGACGACCACGACCACGACCACGACCACGACCACGACCACGACGGCGACGACGACGACGACCACGACGACGACCACGACCACGACGACGACCACGACCACGACCACGACCACGGCGACGACCACGACCACGACGACGACCACGACCACGACCACGACGACGACCACGACGACGACCACGACCACGACCACGACGTCGACCACGACCACGACGACGACCACGACCACGACGACGACGACGACGACGACCACGACGACGACCACGACCACGACGACGACCACGACCACGACCACGACCACGGCGACGACCACGACCACGACGACGACCACGACCACGACCACGACGACGACCACGACGACGACCACGACCACGACCACGACGTCGACCACGACCACGACGACGACCACGACCACGACGACGACAACGACCACGACGACGACCACGACGACGACCACGACCACGACCACGACCACGACGACGACCACGACCACGACGACGACGACGACCACGACCACGACCACGACCACGACGACGACCACGACCACGACGACGACGACAACCACGACCACGACCACGAACACGATAACGACCACGGCGACGACCACGACCACGACGACGACCACGACCACGACGACGACGACGACCACGACCACGACGACGATCACGACCACGACCACGACGACGACCACGACCACGACGACGACGACGACCACGACAACGACCACGACCACGACGACGACCACGACGACGACCACGACCAGCACGACCACGACCACGACCACGACCACCACGACCACGACCACCACGACCACGACCACGACCACGACGACCACGACCACGACGACGACCACGACCACGACCACGACCACGGCCACGACGATGACCATGACCACGACGACGACCACGCCGACGACCACGACAACGACCACGACCACGACCACGACCACGACGACGACCACGACCACGACGACGACCACGACCACGACGACGACCACGACCACGACCACGACGACGACCACGACGACGACCACGACCACGACCACGACGACGACCACGACCACGACGACGATCACGACCACGACCACAACGACGACCACGACCACGACCACGACGACGACCACGACAACGACCACGACCAGGACCACGACCACGACGACGACCACGACCACTACCACGACGACGACGACGACGACCACGACGACGACCACGACCACGACGACGACGACGACCACGACCACGACGACGATCACGACCACGACCACGACGACGACCACGACCACTACCACGACGACGACCACGACAACGACCACGACCACGACCACGACCACGACGACGACCACGACCACGACGACGACCACGACCACGACCACGAAGACGACCACGACCACGAACACGACGACGACCACGACGACGACCACGACCACGACCACGACGACGACCACGACCACGACGACGACCACGACCACGACCACGACCACGACGACGACGACCACGACCACGACCACGACCACGACCACGACCACGACGACGACCACGACCAGGACCACGACCACGACCACGACGACGACCACGACCACGACGACGACCACGACGACGACCACGACGACGACGATGACGACCACGACGACGACCACGACGACGACCACGACGACGACCACGACCACGACCACGACGACGACCACGACCACGACCACGACCACCACGACGACCAAGACCACGACCACGACCACCACGACGACCAAGACCACGACCACGACCACGACGACGACCACGACCACGACGACGGCCACGACCACGACCACGACGACGACCACGACCACGACCACGACCACGACCACGACGACGACCACGACCACGACCACGACGACGACCACGACCACGACGACGACCAGGACCACGACCACGACGACGACGACCACGACCACGACCACGACCACGACCACGACCACGACCACGACCAGGACCACGACCACGACCACGACGACGACCACGACCACGACGACGACCACGACCACGACGACGACCACGACCACGACCACGACCACGGCGACGACCACGACCACGACGACGACCACGACCACGACCACGACGACGACCACGACGACGACCACGACCACGACCACGACCACGACCACGACGACAACCACGACCACGACCACGAACACGATAACGACCACGACGACCACGACCACGACGGCCACGACCACCACGACCACGACCACGACCACGGCGACAATGACCACGACGACCACGACCACGACGACCACGACGACCACGACGACCACGACGACCACGACGACGACCACGACCACGACTACGACCACGACCACGACGACGACCACGACCACGCCCACGACCACGACCACGACGACGACCACAACGACGACCACGACCACGACGACGACCACGACGACGACCACGACCACGACGACGACCACGACTACGACCACGACCACGACCACGACGACCACGACCACGACCACGACGACGACCACGACCACGACGACGAACACGACCACGACCACGACCACGACCACGACCACCACCACGACCATGACCACGACCACGACCACGACCACGACCACGACCACGACCACGACGACGACCACGACCACGACGACGACCACGACCACGACGACGACAACGACCACGACGACGACCACGACGACGACCACGACCACGACCACGACCACGACGACGACCACGACCACGACCATGACGACGACCACGACCACGACGACGACCACGACGACGACCACGACCACGACGACGACGACAACCACGACCACGACCACGAACACGATAACGACCACGGCGACGACCACGACCACGACGACGACCACGACCACGACGACGACCACGACCACGACCACGACGACGACCACGACCACGACCACGACGACGACCACGACCACGACGACGACCTCGACGACGACCACGACCACGACGACGACCACGACCACTACCACGACGACGACGACGACCACGACGACGACCACGACCACGACGACGACGACGACCACGACCACGACGACGATCACGACCACGACCACGACGACGACCACGACCACGACCACGACGACGACCACGACGACGACCACGACCAGCACGACCACGACCACGACCACGACCACCACGACCACGACCACCACGACCACGACCACGACCACGACGACCACGACCACGACGACCACGACCACGACGACGACCACGACCACGACCACGGCCACGACGATGACCATGACCACGACCACGACCACGCCGACGACCACGACAACGACCACGACCACGACCACGACCACGACGACGACCACGACCACGACGACGACCACGACCACGACGACGACCACGACCACGACCACGACGACGACCACGACGACGACCACGACCACGACCACGACGACGACCACGACCACGACGACGACCACGACCACGACGACGATCACGACCACGACCACAACGACGACCACGACCACGACCACGACGACGACCACGACAACGACCACGACCAGGACCACGACCACGACGACGACCACGACCACGACGACGACCACGACCACTACCACGACGACGACGACGACCACGACGACGACCACGACCACGACGACGACGACGACCACGACCACGACGACGATCACGACCACGACCACGACGACGACCACGACCACGACCACGACGACGACCACGACAACGACCACGACCACGACCACGACCACGACGACGACCACGACCACGACGACGACCACGACCACGACCACGAAGACGACCACGACCACGAACACGACGACGACCACGACGACGACCACGACCACGACCACGACGACGACCACGACCACGACGACGACCACGACGACGACCACGACCACGACCACGACGACGACGACCACGACCACGACCACGACCACGACCACGACCAGGACGACGACCACGACCAGGACCACGACCACGACCACGACGACGACCACGACCACGACGACGACCACGACGACGACCACGACGACGACGACGACGACCACGACGACGACCACGACGACGACCACGACGACGACCACGACCACGACCACGACCACGACCACCACGACGACCAAGACCACGACCACCACGACGACCAAGACCACGACCACGACCACGACGACGACCACGACCACGACGACGGCCACGACCACGACCACGACGACGACAACGACCACGACCACGACGACGACCACGACGACGACCACGACCACGACCACGACGACGACCACGACTACGACGACGACCAGGACCACGACCACGACGACGACGACCACGACCACGACCACGACCACGACCACGACCACGACCACGACCACGACCAGGACCACGACCACGACCACGACGACGACCACGACCACGACGACGACCACGACCACGACGACGACCACGACCATGACCACGACCACGACCACGACCACGACCACGACCACGACCAAGACCACGACCACGACCATGACCACGACCACGACGACCACGAACACGACCACGACCAGGACCACGACCACGACCACGACGACCACGACCACGACCACGACGACAACGACCACGACCACGACCACGACGACCACGACCACGACCACGACGACAACGACCACGACGACCACGACCACGAGGACCACGACCACGACCAGGACCACGACCACGACCACGACCACGACCACTATCACGACGACGACCACGACCACGACGACGACCACGACCACGACCACGAGGACGACGACGACGACGACCACGACGACGACCACGACGACGACCACGACGACGACCACGACCACGACCACGTCGACGACCACGACCACGACCACGACGACGACGACCACGACGACGACCACGACCACGACCACGACCACGACCACGACGACGACCACGACCACGACGACGACCACGACCACGACGACGACGACCACGACCGCGACGACGACCACGACCACGACCACGACCACGACCACGACCAAGACTGCGACCACGACCACGATCACGACCAAGACCACGACGACGACCACGACCACGACCACGACCAGGACCACGACCACGACGACGACCACGACCACGACCACGACCACGACGACGACCACGACCACGACCACGACGACGACGACGACGACCACGACCACGACGACGACCACGACCACGACCACGACGACGACCACGACCAAGACGACGACCACGACCACGACCACGACCGCGACCACGAAGACGACCACGACCACGACGACGACCACGACGACGACCACGACCACGACCACGACGACGACCACGACCACGACGACGACCACGACGACGACGACGACGACGACCACGACCACGACCACGACGGCGACGACGACCACGACCACGACGACGACCACGACCAGCACGACCACGACCACGACCACGACCACCACGACCACGACCACCACGACCACGACCACGACCACGACGACCACGACCACGACGACCACGACCACGACGACGACCACGACCACGACCACGACCACGACCACGACCACGACGACAACGACGACCACGACCACGACCACGGCGACGACCACGACAACGACGACGACGACGACAACGACCACGACCACGACGACGACCACGACCACGACCACGACGACGACCACGACCAAGACGACGACCACGACCACGACCACGACCGCGACCACGAAGACGACCACGACCACGACGACGACCACGACGACGACCACGACCACGACCACGACGACGACCACGACCACGACGACGACCACGACGATGACGACGACGACGACCACGACCACGAACACGACGGCGACGACGACCACGACCACGACGACGACCACGACCAGCACGACCACGACCACGACCACGACGACCACGACCACGACCACGACGACAACGACCACGACGACCACGACCACGAGGACCACGACCACGACCAGGACCACGACCACGACCACGACCACGACCACGATCACGACGACGACCACGACCACGACGACGACCACGACCACGACCACGAGGACGACGACGACGACGACCACGACGACGACCACGACCACGACCACGACGACCACGAACACGACCACGACCACGACCACGACCACGACGACCACGACCACGACCACGACGACCACGACCACGACCACGACCACGACGACCACGACCACGACCACGACGGCCACGACCACGACGACCACGACCACGACCACGACCACGACGACCACGACCACGACCACGACGGCCACGACCACGACGACCACGACCACGACCACGACGACGATCACGGCGACGACCACGACGACGACGACGACGACGATCACGACCACGACCACGACCACGACGACGACCACGACCACGACGACGACCACGACCAAGACCAGGACCACGACCACGACCACGACCACGACCACGACGACGACCAGGACCACGACGACGACCACGACGACGACCACGACCACGACGACGACCACGACCACGACCACGACCACGACCAAGACTGCGACCACGACCACGACCACGACCAAGACCACGACGACGACCACGACCACGACCACGACCACGACAACGACCACGACCACGACCACGACGACGACCACGACCACGACGGCGACCACGACCACGACCACGACGACGACCACGACGACGATCACGACGACGACCACGACCAAGACGACGACCACGACCACGACCACGACGACGACCACGACGACGACCACGACCACGACGACGACCACGACCACGACGACGACCACGACCACGACCACGACGACCACGACCACGACGACGACCACGACCAAGACTGCGACCACGACCACGACCACGACCACGACGACGACCACGACCACGACGACGACCACGACGACGACCACGACCACGACGACGACCACGACGACGACGACGACGACGACCACGACCACGACGACGACGACGACGACGACCACGACCACGACCACGACCACGACGACGACCACGACCACGACGACGACCACGACCAAGACCACGACCACGACCACGACCACGACCACGACCACGACGACGACCAGGATCACGACGACGACCACGACGACGACCACGACCACGGCGACGACCACGACCCCGACCACGACCACGACGACGACCACGACCACGACCACGACCACGACCACGACGACCACGACCACGACCACGACCACGACCACGACCACGACGACCACGACCACGACCACGACGACCACGACCACGACCACGACCACGACGACCACGACCACGACCACGACCACGACGACAACGACCACGACGACCACGACGACCACGACCACGACGACCACGACCACGACCACGACCACGACGACGACCACGACCACGACCACGACCACGACGACGACCACGACCACGACGACGACCACGACCACGACCACGACCGCGACCACGACCACGACCACGACAACGACCACGACTACGACGACAACGACCACGACCACGACGACGACCACGACCACGACGACGACCACGACCACGACCACGACGACGACCACGACGACGACCACGACCAAGACGACGACCACGACCACGACCACGACCAAGACCACGACGACGACCACGACCACGACGACGACCACGACGACGACCACGACCACGACGACGACCAAGACCACGACGACGACCACGACCACGACCACGACGACCACGACCACGACGACGACCACGACCACGACCACGACCACGACGACGACCACGACCAAGACTGCGACCACGACCACGACCACGACCAAGACCACGACGACGACCACGACCACGACGACGACCACGACGACGACCACGACCACGACGACAACCACGACCGCGACCACGACGACCACGACCACGACGACGACCACGACCACGACCACGACCACGACCACGACGACGACCACGACCAAGACGACGACCACGACCACGACCACGACCAAGACCACGACGACGACCACGACCACGACGACGACCACGACCACGACCACGACCACGACGACGACCACGACGACGACGACGACGACGACGACCACGACCACGACCACGACCACGACGACGACGACGACCACGACCACGACCACGACCACGACCACGACCACGACGACGACCACGACGACGACCACGACCACGACCACCACGACGACCACGACCACGACGACCACGACCACGACGACGACCACGACCACGACCACGGCCACGACGACGACCATGACCACGACGACGACCACGACCACGACCACGACGACGACCACGACCACGACCACCACCACGACCACGACCACGACCACGACGACCACGACCACGACCACGACGACGACCACGACCACGACCACGACGACGACCACGACAACGACCACGACCACGACCACGACCACGACGACGACCACGACCACGACGACGACCACGACCACGACCACGAAGACGACCACGACCACGAACACGACGACGACCACGACCACGACCACGACCACGACCACGACCACGACCACGACCACGACGACCACGACCACGACGACCACGACCACGACGACGACCACGACGACGACCACGGCCACGACCACGACCACGACCACGACCACGACCACGACGACAACGACGACCACGACCACGACCACGGCGACGACCACGACAACGACGACGACGACGACAACGACCACGACCACGACGACGACCACGACAACGACGACGACCACGACGACGACCACGACCACGACCACGACGAGGACCACGTCGACGACCACGACAACGACTACGACAACGACTACGACCACGACCACGACCACGACCACGACCACGACCACGACCACGACCACGACGACGACCACGACCACGACCACGAACACGACGACGACCACGACGACCACGACGACCACGACCACGACGACCACGACGACCACAACGACCACGACGACCACGACGACCACGACGACCACGACCACGACCACGACCACGACCATCACGACCACGACCACGACCACCACGACCACGACCACGACCACCACGACGACGACCACGACGACCACGACGACCACGACGACCACGACGACGACCACGACGACCACGACGACCACGACGACCACGACGACCACGACGACCACGACGACGACCACGACCACGACCACGACCACGACCACGACCACGACCACGACCGCGACCACGACCATGACCACGACCACGACCACGACGACGACGACGGCCACGACCACGACGACGACCACGACGACGACCACGACCACGACCACGACGACGACCACGACCACGACCACGACCACGACGACGACGACGACCACGACCAAGACGACGACCACTGCCACGACCACGACCACAACCACGACGACCACCACGACCACAACGACGACCACGACGACGTCCACGACGACGACCACGACCACGACCAAGACGACGACGACGACGACGACGACGACGACGACGACGACGACGACGACGACCACGACCAAGACGACGACCACGACCACGACCACGACCAAGACCACGACGACGACCACGACCACGACGACGACCACGACGACGACCACGACCACGACGACGACCACGACGACGACGACGACCACGACCACGACCACGACCACGACGACGACGACGACCACGACCACGACCACGACCACGACCACGACCACGACCACGACCACGACGACGACCACGACGACGACCACGACCACGACCACGACGACGACCACGACCACTACGACGACCACGACGACCACAACGACCACGACGACCACGACGACCACGACGACCACGACGACGACCACGACCACGACTACGACCACGACCACGACCACGACCACGACGACCACGACCACGACCACGACGACGACCACGAACACGACGACGACCACGACCACGACCACGACCACGACCACGACCACGACCACCACCACGACCATGACCACGACCACGACGACGACCACGACCACGAGCACGACCACGACGACGACCACGACCACGACCACGACGACGACCACGACCACGACGACGACCACGACCACGACCACGACGACGATCACGACCACGACCACGACGACGACCACGACCACGACCACGACGACGACCACGACCAGCACGACCACGACCACGACCACGACCACCAGGACCACGACCACCACGACCACGACCACGACCACGACGACCACGACCACGACGACCACGACCACGACGACGACCACGACCACGACCACGGCCACGACGACGACCATGACCACGACGACGACCACGACCACGACCACGACGACGACCACGACCACGACCACCACCACGACCACGACCACGACCACGACGACCACGACCACGACCACGACGACGACCACGACCACGACCACGACGACGACCACGACAACGACCACGACCACGACCACGACCACGACGACGACCACGACCACGACGACGACCACGACCACGACCACGAAGACGACCACGACCACGAACACGACGACGACCACGACCACGACCACGACCACGACCACGACCACGACCACGACGACGACCACGACCACGACCACGAAGACGACCACGACCACGAACACGACGACGACCACGACCACGACCACGACCACGACCACGACCACGACCACGACGACGACGACGACCACCACCACGACCACGACGACGACCACGACCACGACCACGACGACGACCACGACGACGACCACGACCACGACCACGACGACGACCACGACCACGACGACGACCACGACCACGACCACGACGACGACGACCACGACCACGACCACGACCACGACCACGACCACGACCAGGACCACGACCACGACCACGACGACGACTACGACCACGACCACGACCACGACGACCACGACCACGACCACGACCACGACCACGACCTCGACCACGACGACGACCACGACCACGACCACGACGACGACCACGACCACGACCACGACCACGACGACGACCACGACCACGACCACGACCACGACGACGACCACGACGACGACCACGACCACGACCAAGACGTCGACCACGACCACGACGACGACCACGACCACGACCACGACGGCGACGACCACGACCACGACCACCACCACGACCACGACCACGACCACGACCAGGACCACGACCACGACCACGACGACGACCACGACCACGACGACGACCACGACCACGACCACGACCACGACGACGACCACGACCACGACGACGACCACGACCACGACCACGACCACGACCACGACCACGACCACGACGACGACCATGACCACGACCATGACGACGACCACGACCAAGACGACGACCACGACCACGACGACGACCACGACCACTACCACGACGACGACGACGACCACGAACACGACCACGACCACGACCACGACCACGACCACGACCACGACCACGACCACGACCACGACCACGACCACGACCACGACCACGACGACGACCACGACCACGACCATGACGACGACCACGACCAAGACGACGACCACGAGGACGACCACGACCACTACCACGACGACGACCACGACCACGACCACGGCCACGACGACGACCATGACCATGACGACGACCACGACGACGACCACGACGACGACCACGACCACGACCTCGACCACGACGACGACCACGACCACGACCACGACCACGACCACGACCACGACGACGACCACGACCACGACCAGGACCACGACCACGACCACGACGACGACCACGACCACGACGACGACCACGACCACGACGACGACCACGACCACGACCACGACCACGACCACGACCACGACCACGACCCCGACGACGACCACGACGACGACCACGACCACGACGACGACCACGACGAGGACCACGACGACCACGACCACGACGACGACCACGACCACGACGACGACCACGACCACGACGACGACCACGACCACGACCACGACCACGACCACGACCACGACCACGACGACGACCACGACCACGACCATGACGACGACCACGACCAAGACGACGACCACGACCACGACGACGACCACGACCACTACCACGACGACGACGACGACCACGAACACGACCACGACCACGACCACGACGACGACCACGACCACGACCACGACCACGACCACGACGACGACCACGACGACGACCATGACCACGACGACGACCACGACCACGACCACGACCACGACGACGACCACGACCACGAACACGACCACGACCACGACGACCACGACCACGACCACGACGACGACCACGACCACGACGACGACCACGACCACGACCACGACCACGACGACGACCACGACCACGACCACGACCACGACGACGACCACGACCACGACCACGACCACGACCAGGACCACGACCACGACGACGACCACGACCACGACCACGACCACGACCACGACCACGACCACGACGACCACGAACACGACGACGACCACGACCACGACCACGACCACGACGACCACGACCACGACCACGACGACCACGACCACGACCACGACGACAACGACCACGACGACCACGACGACCACGACCACGAGGACCACGACCACGAGCAGGACCACGACCACGACCACGACCACAACCACGATCACGACGACGACCACGACCACGACGACGACCACGACCACGACCACGACGACGACGACGACGACGACCACGACGACGACCACGACGACGACCACGACCACGACCACGACCACGACCACGACCACGACCACGACCACGTCGACGACCACGACCACGACCACGACGACGACCACGACCACGACGACGACCACGACCACGACCACGACCACGACCACGACGACGACCACGACCACGACCACGACCACGACGACCACGACCACGACCACGACCACGACGACGACCACGACCACGACCACGACCATGACCACGACCACGACGACGACCACGACCAAGACGACGACCACGACAAAGACGACGACCACGACCACGACCACGACCACGACCACGACCAAGACTGCGACCACGACCACGACCACGACCAAGACCACGACGACGACCACGACCACGACCACGACCAGGACCGCGACCACGACGACGACCACGACGACGACCACGACCACGACCACGACCACGACGACGACCACGACCACGACGACGACCACGACCAAGACCACGACCACGACCACGACCACGACCACGACCACGACGACGACCAGGACCACGACGACGATCACGACCACGAACACGACCACGACGACGACCACGACCACGACCACGACCACGACCAGGACGACGACCACGACCACGACGACGACCACGACCACGACGACGACCACGACCAAGACCACGACGACGACCACGACCACGACCACGACCACCACCACGACGACGACCACGACGACGACCATGACCACGACGACGACCACGACCACGACCACGACCACGACGACGACCACGACCACGAACACGACCACGACCACGACGACCACGACCACGACGACGACGACGACCACGACCGCGACCACGACGGCCACGACCACGACCACGACGACGACCACGACCACGACGACGACCACGACCACGACCACGACCACGACCATGACCACGACCACGACGACGACCACCACCAAGACGACGACCACGACCAAGACGACGACCACGACCACGACCATGACCACGACCACGACCACGACCACGACCACGACCACGACCAAGACCACGACCACGACCATGACCACGACCACGACGACCACGAACACGACCACGACCAGGACCACGACCACGACCACGACGACCACGACCACGACCACGACGACCACGACCACGACCACGACCACGACGACCACGACCACGACCACGACGACAACGACCACGACGACCACGACCACGAGGACCACGACCACGACCAGGACCACGACCACGACCACGACCACGACCACTATCACGACGACGACCACGACCACGACGACGACCACGACCACGACCACGAGGACGACGACGACGACGACCACGACGACGACCACGACGACGACCACGACGACGACCACGACCACGACCACGTCGACGACCACGACCACGACCACGACGACGACGACCACGACGACGACCACGACCACGACCACGACCACGACCACGACGACGACCACGACCACGACGACGACCACGACCACGACGACGACGACCACGACCGCGACGACGACCACGACCACGACCACGACCACGACCACGACCAAGACTGCGACCACGACCACGACCACGACCAAGACCACGACGACGACCACGACCACGACCACGACCAGGACCACGACCACGACGACGACCACGACCACGACCACGACCACGACCACGACGACCACGAACACGACCACGACCACGACCACGACCACGACGACGACCACGACGACGACCACGACCACGACCACGACGACGACCACGACCACTACGACGACCACGACCACGACCACGACCACGACGACGACCACGACCACGACCACGACCACGACCACGACGACGACCACGACCAAGACCACGACCACGACGACGACGACCACGACCGCGACCACGACGGCCACGACCACGACCACGACGACGACCAGGACCACGACGACGACCACGACCACGACCACGACGACGACGACGACGACGACCACGACCACGACCACGACCACGACGACGACCACGACCAAGACCACGACCACGACCACGACCACGACCACGACCACGACGACGACCAGGACCACGACGACGACCACGACGACGACCACGACCACGACGACGACCACGACCACGACCACGACCACGACCAGGACGACGACCACGACCACGACGACGACCACGACCACGACGACGACCACGACCAAGACCACGACCACGACCACGACCACGACCACGACCACGACGACGACCACGACGACGACCACGACCACGACGACGACCACGACCACGACCACGACCACGACCACGACCAAGACTGCGACCACGACCACGACCACGACCAAGACCACGACGACGACCACGACCACGACCACGACCACGACAACGACCACGACCACGACCACGACGACGACCACGACCACGACGGCGACCACGACCACGACCACGACGACGACCACGACGACGATCACGACGACGACCACGACCAAGACGACGACCACGACCACGACCACGACGACGACCACGACGACGACCACGACCACGACGACGACCACGACGACGACCACGACCACGACCACGACCACGACCACGACCACGTCGACGACCACGACCACGACCACGACGACGACCACGACCACGACCACGACCACGACGACGACCACGACCACGACCACGACCACCACCACGACGACGACCACGACCACGACGACGACCACGACCACGACCACGACCGCGACCACGACCACGACCACGACAACGACCACGACCACGACGACAACGACCACGACCACGACGACGACCACGACCACGACGACGACCACGACCACGACCACGACGACGACCACGACGACGACCACGACCAAGACGACGACCACGACCACGACGACGACCACGACGACGACCACGACCACGACGACGACCACGACCACGACGACGACCACGACCACGACCACGACGACCACGACCACGACGACGACCGCGACCACGACCACGACCACGACGACGACCACGACCAAGACTGCGACCACGACCACGACCACGACGACGACCAAGACCACGACGACGACCACGACCACGACGACGACCACGACGACGACCACGACCACGACGACGACCACGACGACGACGACGACGACGACCACGACCACGACCACGACGACGACGACGACGACGACCACGACCACGACCACGACCACGACGACGAACACGACCACGACGACGACCACGACCAAGACCACCACCACGACCAGGACCACGACCACGACCACGACGACGACCAGGACCACGACGACGACCACGACGACGACCACGACCACGACGACGACCACGACCACGACCACGACCACGACGACGACCACGACCACGACGACGACCACGACCACGACCACGACCGCGACCACGACCACGACCACGACAACGACCACGACCACGACGACAACGACCACGACCACGACGACGACCACGACCACGACGACGACCACGACCACGACCACGACGACGACCACGACGACGACCACGACCAAGACCACGACGACGACCACGACCACGACGACGACCACGACGACGACCACGACCACGACGACGACCAAGACCACGACGACGACCACGACCACGACCACGACGACCACGACCACGACGACGACCACGACCACGACCACGACCACGACGACGACCACGACCAAGACTGCGACCACGACCACGACCACGACCAAGACCACGACGACGACCACGACCACGACGACGACCACGACGACGACCACGACCACGACGACAACCACGACCGCGACCACGACGACCACGACCACGACGACGACCACGACCACGACCACGACCACGACGACGACCAAGACCACGACGACGACCACGACCACGACCACGACGACCACGACCACGACGACGACCACGACCACGACCACGACCACGACGACGACCACGACCAAGACTGCGACCACGACCACGACCAGGACCAAGACCACGACGACGACCACGACCACGACGACGACCACGACGACGACCACGACCACGACGACAACCACGACCGCGACCACGACGACCACGACCACGACGACGACCACGACCACGACCACGACCACGACCACGACGACGACCACGACCAAGACGACGACCACGACCACGACCACGACCAAGACCACGACGACGACCACGACCACGACGACGACCACGACCACGACCACGACCACGACGACGACCACGACGACGACGACGACGACGACCACGACCACGACCACGACGACGACGACGACCACGACCACGACGACTACGACCACGACCACGACCACGACGACGACCACGACCACGACGACGACCACGACCACGACCACGACCGCGACCACGACCACGACCACGACAACGACCACGACCACGACGACAACGACCACGACCACGACGACGACCACGACCACGACGACGACCACGACCACGACCACGACCACGACGACAACGACGACCACGACCACGACCACGGCGACGACCACGACCACGACCAAGACCACGACGACGACCACGACCACGACGACGACCACGACGACGACCACGACCACGACGACGACCAAGACCACGACGACGACCACGACCACGACCACGACGACCACGACCACGACGACGACCACGACCACGACCACGACCACGACGACGACCACGACAACGACGACGACCACGACGACGACCACGACCACGACCACGACGACGACCACGTCGACGACCACGACAACGACTACGACAACGACTACGACCACGACCACGACCACGACCACGACGACGACCACGACCACGACCACGACGACGACCAAGACCACGACGACGACCACGACCACGACCACGACGACCACGACCACGACGACGACCACGACCACGACCACGACCACGACGACGACCACGACCAAGACTGCGACCACGACCACGACCACGACCACGACCACGACCACGACGACCACGACCACGACCACGACCACGACCACGACCACGACGACAACGACAACGACCACGACGACCACGACGACCACGACCACGACGACTACGACCACGACCACGACCACGACGACGACCACGACCACGACCACGACCACGACGACGACCACGACCACGACGACGACCACGACCACGACCACGACCGCGACCACGACCACGACCACGACAACGACCACGACCACGACGACAACGACCACGACCACGACGACGACCACGACCACGACGACGACCACGACCACGACCACGACGACGACCACGACGACGACCACGACCAAGACGACGACCACGACCACGACCACGACCAAGACCACGACGACGACCACGACCACGACGACGACCACGACGACGACCACGACCACGACGACGACCAAGACCACGACGACGACCACGACCACGACCACGACGACCACGACCACGACGATGACCACGACCACGACCACGACCACGACCACGACCACGACGACCACGACCACGACCACGACCACGACCAAGACCACGACGACGACCACGACCACGACGACGACCACGACGACGACCACGACCACGACGACAACCACGACCGCGACCACGACGACCACGACCACGACGACGACCACGACCACGACCACGACCACGACCACGACGACGACCACGACCAAGACGACGACCACGACCACGACCAAGACCACGACGACGACCACGACCACGACGACGACCACGACCACGACCACGACCACGACGACGACCACGACGACGACGACGACGACGACCACGACCACGACCACGACGACGACGACGACCACGACCACGACCACGACCACGACCACGACCACGACGACGACCACGACGACGACCACGACCACGACCACGACCACGACGACGACCACGACCACGACCACGACCACGACGACGATCACGACCAAGACGACGACCACGACCACGACCACGACCGCGACCACGAAGACGACCACGACCACGACGACGACCACGACGACGACCACGACCACGACCACGACGACGACCACGACCACGACCACGACGACGACCACGACCACGACGAAGACGACGACCACGACCACGACCACGACCACGACCACCACCACGACCACGACCACGACCACGACCACGACCATGACCACGACCACGACCACGACCACGACCACGACCACGACGACAACGACGACCACGACCACGACCACGGCGACGACCACGACAACGACGACGACGACGACAACGACCACGACCACGACGACGACCACGACAACGACGACGACCACGACGACGACCACGACCACGACCACGACGACGACCACGTCGACGACCACGACAACGACTACGACAACGACTACGACCACGACCACGACCACGACCACGACCACGACCACGACCACGACCACGACCACGACGACGACCACGACCACGACCACGAACACGACGACGACCACGACGACCACGACGACCACGACGACCACGACCACGACGACCACGACGACCACAACGACCACGACGACCACGACGACCACGACGACCACGACGACCACGACCACGACCACGACCACGACCATCACGACCACGACCACGACCACCACGACGACGACCACGACGACCACGACGACCACGACGACCACGACGACCACGACGACCACGACGACGACCACGACCACGACCACGACCACGACCACGACCACGACCACGACCACGACCACGACCGCGACCACGACCATGACCACGACCACGACCACGACGACGACGACGGCCACGACCACGACGACGACCACGACGACGACCACGACCACGACCACGACGACGACCACGACCACGACCACGACCACGACGACGACGACGACCACGACCAAGACGACGACCACTGCCACGATCACGACCACAACCACGACGACCACCACGACCACAACGACGACCACGACGACGACCACGACGACGACCACGACCACGACCACGACCAAGACGACGACGACGACGACGACGACGACGACGACGACGACGACGACCACGACGACGACGACGACCACGACCAAGACGACGACCACGACCACGACCACGACCAAGACCACGACGACGACCACGACCACGACCAAGACCACGACGACGACCACGACCACGACGACGACCACGACGACGACGACGACGACGACCACGACCACGACCACGACGACGACGACGACGACGACCACGACCACGACCACGACCACGACCACGACCACGACGACGACCACGACGACGACCACGACCACGAGCACGACGACGACCACGACCACTACGACGACCACGACCACGACCACGACCACGACGACGACCACGACCACGACCACGACCACGACCACGACGACGACCACGACCAAGACGCCGACCACGACCACGACCACGACCGCGACCACGAAGACGACCACGACCACGACGACGACCA
>CALYFQ020000076.1:35000-76088 GCA_944738655.2 Andrena hattorfiana
GACCACGACCACGACCAAGACCACGACCACGACCACGACCACGACCACGACGACGACCACGACCACGACGACGACCACGACCACGACGACGACCACGACCACGACCACGACCACCACGACGACCATGACCTCGACGACGACCACGACCACGACCACGACCACGACCACGACCACGGCGACCACGACCACGACCACGACGACCACGACCACCACCACGACCACGACCACGACGACCACGACCACGACCACGACGACGACCACGACCACGACCATGACGACGACGACGAAGACGACCACGACCACGACGACGACCACGACGACGACCACGACCACGACCACAACCACGACCACGACCACGTCGACGACCACGACCACGACCACGACGACGACGACCACGACGACGACCACGACCACGACGACGACCACGACCACGACCACGACCACGACCACGACGACGACCACGACCACGACGACGACCACGACCACGACCACGACCACGACCACGACCACGACCACGACCACGACGACGACCACGACCACGACCATGACGACGACCACGACCAAGACGACGACCACGACCACGACGACGACCACGACCACTACCACGACGACGACGACGACCACGAACACGACCACGACCACGACCACGACCACGACCACGACGACGACCACGACGACGACCACGACCACGACCACGACCACGACCACGACGACGACCACGACGACGACCACGACCACGATCACGACCACGACGACGACCACGACCACGACCACGACCACGACCACGACGACCACGACCACGACCACGACGACGACCACGACCACGACGACGACCACGACCACGACCACGACCACGACGACGACCACGACCACGACCACGACCACGACGACGACCACGACCACGACCACGACCACGACCAGGACCACGACCACGACGACGACCACGACCACGACCACGACCACGACCACGACCATGACGACCACGAACACGACGACGACCACGACCACGACCACGACCACGACCAGGACCACGACCACGACGACGACCACGACCACGACCACGACCACGACCACGACCATGACGACCACGAACACGACGACGACCACGACCACGACCACGACCACGACGACCACGACCACGACCACGACGACCACGACCACGACCACGACGACAACGACCACGACGACCACGACGACCACGACCACGAGGACCACGACCACGAGCAGGACCACGACCACGACCACGACCACAACCACGATCACGACGACGACCACGACCACGACGACGACCACGACCACGACCACGACGACGACGACGACGACGACCACGACGACGACCACGACGACGACCACGACCACGACCACGACCACGACCACGACCACGTCGACGACCACGACCACGACCACGACGACGACCACGACCACGACGACGACCACGACCACGACCACGACCACGACCACGACGACGACCACGACCACGACCACGACCACGACGACCACGACCACGACCACGACCACGACGACGACCACGACCACGACCATGACCACGACCACGACGACGACCACGACCAAGACGACGACCACGACCAAGACGACGACCACGACCACGACCACGACCACGACCACGACGACGACCACGACCAAGACCACGACCACGACCACGACGACGACCACGACCACGACGACGACCACGACGACGACCACGACGACGACCACGACCACGACGACGACCACGACCACGACCATGACCACGACGACGACGACGACCACGACCGCGACCACGACGGCCACGACCAGGACCACGACGACGACCACGACCACGACGACGACCACGACCACGACCACGACCACGACCATGACCACGACCACGACGACGACCACCACCAAGACGACGACCACGACCAAGACGACGACCACGACCACGACCATGACCACGACCACGACCACGACCACGACCACGACCACGACCACGACCAAGACCACGACCACGACCATGACCACGACCACGACGACCACGAACACGACCACGACCAGGACCACGACCACGACCACGACGACCACGACCACGACCACGACGACCACGACCACGACCACGACCACGACGACCACGACCACGACCACGACGACCACGACCACGACCACGACGACAACGACCACGACGACCACGACCACGAGGACCACGACCACGACCAGGACCACGACCACGACCACGACCACGACCACTATCACGACGACGACCACGACCACGACGACGACCACGACCACGACCACGAGGATGACGACGACGACGACCACGACGACGACCACGACGACGACCACGACGACGACCACGACCACGACCACGTCGACGACCACGACCACGACCACGACGACGACGACCACGACCACGACCACGACCACGACCACGACGACGACCACGACCACGACGACGACCACGACCACGACGACGACGACCACGACCGCGACGACGACCACGACCACGACCACGACCACGACCACGACCAAGACTGCGACCACGACCACGACCACGACCAAGACCACGACGACGACCACGACCACGACCACGACCAGGACCACGACCACGACGACGACCACGACCACGACCACGACCACGACCACGACGACCACGAACACGACCACGACCACGACCACGACCACGACGACGACCACGACGACGACCACGACCACGACCACGACGACGACCACGACCACTACGACGACCACGACCACGACCACGACCACGACGACGACCACGACCACGACCACGACCACGACCACGACCACGACCACGACCAAGACCACGACCACGACGACGACGACCACGACCGCGACCACGACGGCCACGACCACGACCACGACGACGACCAGGACCACGACGACGACCACGACCACGACCACGACGACGACGACGACGACGACCACGACCACGACCACGACCACGACGACGACCACGACCACGACGACGACCACGACCAAGACCACGACCACGACCACGACCACGACCACGACCACGACGACGACCAGGACCACGACGACGACCACGACGACGACCACGACCACGATGACGATCACGACCACGACCACGACCACGACCAGGACGACGACCACGACCACGACGACGACCACGACCACGACGACGACCACGACCAAGACCACGACCACGACCACGACCACGACCACGACCACGACGACGACCAGGACCACGACGACGACCACGACGACGACCACGACCACGACGACGACCACGACCACGACCACGACCACGACCACGACCAAGACTGCGACCACGACCACGACCACGACCAAGACCACGACGACGACCACGACCACGACCACGACCACGACCACGACCACGACGACGACCACGACGACGACCACGACCACGACCACGACGACGACCACGACCACTACGACGACCACGACCACGACCACGACCACGACGACGACCACGACCACGACCACGACCACGACCACGACGACGACCACGACCAAGGCGACGACCACGACCACGACCACGACCGCGACCACGAAGACGACCACGACCACGACGACGACCACGACGACGACCACGACCACGACCACGACCACGACCACGACGACGACCACGACGACGACGACGACGACGACCACGACCACGACCACGACGGCGACGACGACCACGACGACCACGACCACGACCACGACCACGACGACGACGACGACCACGACCACGACCACGACCACGGCGACGACCACGACCACGACGACGACCACGACCACGACGACGACCACGACCACGACGACGACCACGACGACGACCACGACCACGACCACGACGTCGACCACGACCACGACGACGACCACGACCACGACCACGACGGCGACGACCACGACCACGACCACCACCACGACCACGACCACGACCACGGCGACGACCACGACAACGACGACGACGACGACAACGACCACGACCACGACGACGACCACGACCACGACCACGACGACGACCACGACCAAGACGACGACCACGACCACGACCACGACCGCGACCACGAAGACGACCACGACCACGACGACAACCACGACGACGACCACGACCACGACCACGACGACGACCACGACCACGACGACGACCACGACGACGACGACGACGACGACCACGACCACGAACACGACGGCGACGACGACCACGACCACGACGACGACCACGACCAGCACGACCACGACCACGACCACGACGACCACGACCACGACCACGACGACAACGACCACGACGACCACGACCACGAGGACCACGACCACGACCAGGACCACGACCACGACCACGACCACGACCACGATCACGACGACGACCACGACCACGACGACGACCACGACCACGACCACGAGGACGACGACGACGACGACCACGACGACGACCACGACCACGACCACGACGACCACGAACACGACCACGACCACGACCACGACCACGACGACCACGACCACGACCACGACGACCACGACCACGACCACGACCACGACGTCCACGACCACGACCACGACGGCCACGACCACGACGACCACGACCACGACCACGACGACGATCACGGCGACGACCACGACGACGACGACGACGACGATCACGACCACGACCACGACCACGACGACGACCACGACCACGACGACGACCACGACCAAGACCACGACCACGACCACGACCACGACCACGACCACGACGACGACCAGGACCACGACGACGACCACGACGACGACCACGACCACGACGACGACCACGACCACGACCACGACCACGACCACGACCAAGACTGCGACCACGACCACGACCACGACCAAGACCACGACGACGACCACGACCACGACCACGACCACGACAACGACCACGACCACGACCACGACGACGACCACGACCACGACCACGACGGCGACCACGACCACGACCACGACGACGACCACGACGACGATCACGACGACGACCACGACCAAGACGACGACCACGACCACGACCACGACGACGACCACGACGACGACCACGACCACGACGACGACCACGACCACGACGACGACCACGACCACGACCACGACGACCACGACCACGACGACGACCACGACCAAGACTGCGACCACGACCACGACCACGACCACGACGACGACCACGACCACGACGACGACCACGACGACGACCACGACCACGACGACGACCACGATCACGACCACGGCCACGACGACGACCATGACCACGACGACGACCACGACGACGACCACAACGACGACCACGACCACGACCACGACCACGACCACGACGACGACCACGACCACGACCACGACCACGACGACGACCACGACCACGACCAGGACCACGACCACGACCACGACGACGACCAGGACCACGACGACGACCACGACCACGACGACGACCACGACCACGACCACGACCACGACCACGACCACGACCCCGACGACGACCACGACGACGACCACGACCACGACGAGGACCACGACGACGACCACGACCACGACGACGACGACGACCACGACCACGACGACGACCACGACCACGACCACGACCACGACGACGACCACGACCACGACGACGACCACGACGACGACCACGACCACGACGACGACCACGACCACTACCACGACGACGACGACGACCACGACGACGACCACGACCACGACGACGACGACGACCACGACCACGACGACGATCACGACCACGACCACGACGACGACCACGACCACGACCACGACGACGATCACGACCACGACCACGACGACGACCACGACCACGACCACGACGACGACCACAACGACCACGACCAGCACGACCACGACCACGACCACGACCACCACGACCACGACCACCACGACCACGACCACGACCACGACGACCACGACCACTACGACAACCACGACCACGACCACGGCCACGACGAAGACCATGACCACGACGACAACCACGACGACGACCACGACGACGACCACGACCACGACCACGACCACGACCACGACCACGACCACGACCACCACGACGACCACGACCACGACCACGACCACGACGACGACCACGACCACGACGACGGCCACGACCACGACCACGACGACGACCACGACCACGACCACGACGACGACCACGACGACGACCACGACCACGACCACGACGACGACCACGACCACGACGACGACTACGACCACGACCACGACGACGACGACCACGACCACGACCACGACCACGGCCACGACCACGACGACGACCACGACGACGACCACGACCACGACCACGACGACGACCACGACCACGACGACGACCACGACCACGACCACGACGACGACGACCGCGACCACGACCACGAGCACGACCACGACCACGACCACGACCACGACCAGGACCACGACCACGACCACGACGACGACCACGACCACGACGACGACCACGACCACGACCACGACCACGACGACGACCACGACCACGACGACGACCACGACCACGACCACGACCACGACCACGACCACAACGACGACCACGACCACGACCATGACGACGACCACGACCAAGACGACGACCACAACCACGACCGCGACCACGACCACGACGACGACCACGACGACGACGAGGACGACGACGAGGACGACGAGGACGACGAGGCCGACGAGGACGATGAGGACGAGGTGGACGACGAGGACGACGAGGACGACGACGACGAGGACGACAACGACGACGACGAGGACGACGACGACGACGACGAGGACGACGAGGACGACGACGACGAGGACGACGACGACGACGAGGAGGACGACGACGACGAGGACGACGACGACGACGACGAGGCCGACGACGACGACGAGGACGACGACGACGACGACGAGGACGACGACGACGACGACGAGGACGACGACGAGGACGACGACGACCACGACCACGACCACGACCACGACGACGACCACGACCACGACGACGACCACGACCACTACCACGACGACGACCACGACCACGACCACGACGACGACCACGACCACGACGACGACCACGACGACGACCACGACCACTACCACGACGACGACGACGACCACGACGACGACCACGACCACGACCACGACCACGACGACGACCACGACCACGACCACGACGACGACCACGACCACGACCACGACCACGACGACGACCACGACCACGACGACGACCACGACCACGACGACGACCACGACCACGACCACGACGACGACCACGACGACGACCACGACCACGACCACGACGACGACCACGACCACGACGACGACCACGACCACGACGACGACCACGACCACTACCACGACGACGACGACGACCACGACGACGACCACGACCACGACGACGACGACGACCAAGACCACGACGACGATCACGACCACGACCACGACGACGACCACGACCACGACCACGACGACGACCACGACAACGACCACGACCACGACCACGACCACGACGACGACCACGACCACGACGACGACAACGACCACGACCACGAAGACGACCACGACCACGAACACGACGACGACCACGACGACGACCACGACCACGACCACGACGACGACCACGACCACGACGACGACCACGACCACGACCACGACCACGACCACGACGACGACGACCACGACCACGACCACGACCACGACCACGACCAGGACGACGACCACGACCAGGACCACGACCACGACCACGACGACGACCACGACCACGACGACGACCACGACGACGACCACGACGACGACGACCACGACGACGACCACGACGACGACCACGACGACGACCACGACCACGACCACGACCACGACGACGACCACGACCACGACCACGACCACCACGACGACCAAGACCACGACCACGGCCACCACGACGACCAAGACCACGACCACGACCACGACGACGACCACGACCACGACGACGGCCACGACCACGACCACGACGACGACCACGACCACGACCACGACGACGACCACGACGACGACCACGACCACGACCACGACGACGACCACGACTACGACGACGACCAGGACCACGACCACGACGACGACGACCACGACCACGACCACGACCACGACCACGACCACGACCACGACCAGGACCACGACCACGACCACGACGACGACCACGACCACGACGACGACCACGACCACGACGACGACCACGACCACGACCACGACCACGGCGACGACCACGACCACGACGACGACCACGACCACGACCACGACGACGACCACGACGACGACCACGACCACGACCACGACGTCGACCACGACCACGACGACGACCACGACCACGACCACGACGACGACGACCACGACCACGACCACGACCACGACCACGACGACGACCACGACCACGACGACGACCACGACGACGACCACGACCACGACTACGACCACGACCACTACCACGACGACGACGACGACCACGACGACCACGACCACGACGACCACGACCACGACGACCACGACCACGACGACGACGACGACGACGACCACGACCACGACCACGACCACGACGACGACCACGACCACGACCACGACGACGACCACGACCACGATCAAGATGACGACCATGACCACGACCACGACCACGACGACGACCACGACCACTACCACGACGACGACGACGACCACGAACACGACCACGACGACGACCACGACCACGACCACGACGACGACCACGACCACGACGACGACGACGACGACGACTACGACGACGACCACAACGACCACGACCAGCACGACCACGACCACGACCACGACCACCACGACCACGACCACGACCACCACGACCACGACCACGACCACGACGACCACGACCACGACGACGACGACCACGACGACGACCACGACCAAGACCACGGCCACGACGGCGACCATGACCACGACGACGACCACGACGACGACCACAACGACGACCACGACCACGACCACGACCACGACCACGACGACGACCACGACCACGACCACGACCACGACGACGACCACGACCACGACCAGGACCACGACCACGACCACGACGACGACCAGGACCACGACGACGACCACGACCACGACGACGACCACGACCACGACCACGACCACGACCACGACCACGACCCCGACGACGACCACGACGACGACCACGACCACGACGAGGACGACGACGACGACCACGACGACCACGACCACGACGACGACCACGACCACGACGACGACGACGACCACGACCACGACGACGACCACGACCACGACCACGACCACGACGACGACCACGACCACGACGACGACCACGACGACGACCACGACCACGACGACGACCACGACCACTACCACGACGACGACGACGACCACGACGACGACCACGACCACGACGACGACGACGACCACGACCACGACGACGATCACGACCACGACCACGACGACGACCACGACCACGACCACGACGACGATCACGACCACGACCACGACGACGACCACGACCACGACCACGACGACGACCACAACGACCACGACCAGCACGACCACGACCACGACCACGACCACCATGACCACGACCACCACGACCACGACCACGACCACGACGACCACGACCACTACGACAACCACGACCACGACCACGGCCACGACGAAGACCATGACCACGACGACAACAACGACGACGACCACGACGACGACCACGACCACGACCACGACCACGACCACGACCACGACCACGACCACGACCACCACGACGACCACGACCACGACCACGACCACGACGACGACCACGACCACGACGACGGCCACGACCACGACCACGACGACGACCACGACCACGACCACGACGACGACCACGGCGACGACCACGACCACGACCACGACGACGACCACGACCACGACGACGACTACGACCACGACCACGACGACGACGACCACGACCACGACCACGACCACGACCACGACGAGGACGACGACGACGACCACGACGACCACGACCACGACGACGACCACGACCACGACGACGACGACGACCACGACCACGACGACGACCACGACCACGACCACGACCACGACGACGACCACGACCACGACGACGACCACGACGACGACCACGACCACGACGACGACCACGACCACTACCACGACGACGACGACGACCACGACGACGACCACGACCACGACGACGACGACGACCACGACCACGACGACGATCACGACCACGACCACGACGACGACCACGACCACGACCACGACGACGATCACGACCACGACCACGACGACGACCACGACCACGACCACGACGACGACCACAACGACCACGACCAGCACGACCACGACCACGACCACGACCACCATGACCACGACCACCACGACCACTACGACAACCACGACCACGACCACGGCCACGACCACGGCCACGACGAAGACCATGACCACGACGACAACAACGACGACGACCACGACGACGACCACGACCACGACCACGACCACGACCACGACCACGACCACGACCACGACCACCACGACGACCACGACCACGACCACGACCACGACGACGACCACGACCACGACGACGGCCACGACCACGACCACGACGACGACCACGACCACGACCACGACGACGACCACGGCGACGACCACGACCACGACCACGACGACGACCACGACCACGACGACGACTACGACCACGACCACGACGACGACGACCACGACCACGACCACGACCACGACCACGACCACGACGACGACCACGACGACGACCACGACCACGACGACGACCACGACCACGACGACGACCACGACCACGACCACGACCACGACCACGACCACAACGACGACCACGACCACGACCATGACGACGACCACGACCAAGACGACGACCACAACCACGACCGCGACCACGACCACGACGACGACCACGACGACGACGAGGACGACGACGAGGACGACGAGGACGACGAGGCCGACGAGGACGACGAGGACGAGGTGGACGACGAGGACGACGAGGACGACGACGACGAGGACGACAACGACGACGACGAGGACGACGACGACGACGACGAGGACGACGAGGACGACGACGACGAGGACGACGACGACGACGAGGAGGACGACGACGACGAGGACGACGACGACGACGACGAGGCCGACGACGACGACGAGGACGACGACGACGAGGCCGACGACGACGACGAGGACGACGACGACGACGACGAGGACGACGACGACGACGACGAGGACGACGACGAGGACGACGACGACCACGACCACGACCACGACCACGACGACGACCACGACCACGACGACGACCACGACCACTACCACGACGACGACCACGACCACGACCACGACGACGACCACGACCACGACGACGACCACGACGACGACCACGACCACGACGACGACCACGACCACTACCACGACGACGACGACGACCACGACGACGACCACGACCACGACCACGACCACGACGACGACCACGACCACGACCACGACGACGACCACGACCACGACCACGACCACGACGACGACCACGACCACGACGACGACCACGACCACGACGACGACCACGACCACGACCACGACGACGACCACGACGACGACCACGACCACGACCACGACGACGACCACGACCACGACGACGACCACGACCACGACGACGACCACGACCACTACCACGACGACGACGACGACCACGACGACGACCACGACCACGACGACGACGACGACCAAGACCACGACGACGATCACGACCACGACCACGACGACGACCACGACCACGACCACGACGACGACCACGACAACGACCACGACCACGACCACGACCACGACGACGACCACGACCACGACGACGACAACGACCACGACCACGAAGACGACCACGACCACGAACACGACGACGACCACGACGACGACCACGACCACGAACACGACGACGACCACGACCACGACGACGACCACGACCACGACCACGACCACGACCACGACGACGACGACCACGACCACGACCACGACCACGACCACGACCAGGACGACGACCACGACCAGGACCACGACCACGACCACGACGACGACCACGACCACGACGACGACCACGACGACGACCACGACGACGACGACCACGACGACGACCACGACGACGACCACGACGACGACCACGACCACGACCACGACCACGACGACGACCACGACCACGACCACGACCACCACGACGACCAAGACCACGACCACGGCCACCACGACGACCAAGACCACGACCACGACCACGACGACGACCACGACCACGACGACGGCCACGACCACGACCACGACGACGACCACGACCACGACCACGACGACGACCACGACGACGACCACGACCACGACCACGACGACGACCACGACTACGACGACGACCAGGACCACGACCACGACGACGACGACCACGACCACGACCACGACCACGACCACGACCACGACCACGACCAGGACCACGACCACGACCACGACGACGACCACGACCACGACGACGACCACGACCACGACGACGACCACGACCACGACCACGACCACGGCGACGACCACGACCACGACGACGACCACGACCACGACCACGACGACGACCACGACGACGACCACGACCACGACCACGACGTCGACCACGACCACGACGACGACCACGACCACGACCACGACGACCACGACCACGACCACGACCACGACCACGACCACGACCACGACGACGACCACGACCACGACGACGACCACGACGACGACCACGACCACGACTACGACCACGACCACTACCACGACGACGACGACGACCACGACGACCACGACCACGACGACCACGACCACGACGACCACGACCACGACGACGACGACGACGACGACCACGACCACGACCACGACCACGACGACGACCACGACCACGACCACGACGACGACCACGACCACGATCAAGATGACGACCATGACCACGACCACGACCACGACGACGACCACGACCACTACCACGACGACGACGACGACCACGAACACGACCACGACGACGACCACGACCACGACCACGACGACGACCACGACCACGACGACGACGACGACGACGACTACGACGACGACCACAACGACCACGACCAGCACGACCACGACCACGACCACGACCACCACGACCACGACCACGACCACGACCACGACCACGACGACCACGACCACGACGACGACGACCACGACGACGACCACGACCAAGACCACGGCCACGACGGCGACCATGACCACGACGACGACCACGACGACGACCACAACGACGACCACGACCACGACCACGACCACGACCACGACGACGACCACGACCACGACCACGACCACGACGACGACCACGACCACGACCAGGACCACGACCACGACCACGACGACGACCAGGACCACGACGACGACCACGACCACGACGACGACCACGACCACGACCACGACCACGACCACGACCACGACCCCGACGACGACCACGACGACGACCACGACCACGACGAGGACGACGACGACGACCACGACGACCACGACCACGACGACGACCACGACCACGACGACGACGACGACCACGACCACGACGACGACCACGACCACGACCACGACCACGACGACGACCACGACCACGACGACGACCACGACGACGACCACGACCACGACGACGACCACGACCACTACCACGACGACGACGACGACCACGACGACGACCACGACCACGACGACGACGACGACCACGACCACGACGACGATCACGACCACGACCACGACGACGACCACGACCACGACCACGACGACGATCACGACCACGACCACGACGACGACCACGACCACGACCACGACGACGACCACAACGACCACGACCAGCACGACCACGACCACGACCACGACCACCATGACCACGACCACCACGACCACGACCACGACCACGACGACCACGACCACTACGACAACCACGACCACGACCACGGCCACGACGAAGACCATGACCACGACGACAACAACGACGACGACCACGACGACGACCACGACCACGACCACGACCACGACCACGACCACGACCACGACCACGACCACCACGACGACCACGACCACGACCACGACCACGACGACGACCACGACCACGACGACGGCCACGACCACGACCACGACGACGACCACGACCACGACCACGACGACGACCACGGCGACGACCACGACCACGACCACGACGACGACCACGACCACGACGACGACTACGACCACGACCACGACGACGACGACCACGACCACGACCACGACCACGACCACGACGAGGACGACGACGACGACCACGACGACCACGACCACGACGACGACCACGACCACGACGACGACGACGACCACGACCACGACGACGACCACGACCACGACCACGACCACGACGACGACCACGACCACGACGACGACCACGACGACGACCACGACCACGACGACGACCACGACCACTACCACGACGACGACGACGACCACGACGACGACCACGACCACGACGACGACGACGACCACGACCACGACGACGATCACGACCACGACCACGACGACGACCACGACCACGACCACGACGACGATCACGACCACGACCACGACGACGACCACGACCACGACCACGACGACGACCACAACGACCACGACCAGCACGACCACGACCACGACCACGACCACCATGACCACGACCACCACGACCACGACCACGACCACGACGACCACGACCACTACGACAACCACGACCACGACCACGGCCACGACGAAGACCATGACCACGACGACAACAACGACGACGACCACGACGACGACCACGACCACGACCACGACCACGACCACGACCACGACCACGACCACGACCACCACGACGACCACGACCACGACCACGACCACGACGACGACCACGACCACGACGACGGCCACGACCACGACCACGACGACGACCACGACCACGACCACGACGACGACCACGGCGACGACCACGACCACGACCACGACGACGACCACGACCACGACGACGACTACGACCACGACCACGACGACCACGACCACGACCACGACCACGACCACGACCACGACCACGACGACGACCACGACGACGACCACGACCACGACCACGACGACGACCACGACCACGACGACGACCACGACCACGACCACGACGACGACGACCGCGACCACGACCACGACCACGACCACGACCACGACCACGACCACGACCAGGACCACGACCACGACCACGACGACGACCACGACGACGACCACGACCACGACGACGACCACGACCACGACCACGACCACGACGACGACCACGACCACGACGACGACCACGACCACGACCACGACCACGACCACGACCACAACGACGACCACGACCACGACCATGACGACGACCACGACCAAGACGACGACCACAACCACGACCGCGACCACGACCACGACGACGACCACGACGACGACGGGGACGACGACGAGGACGACGAGGACGACGAGGCCGACGAGGACGACGAGGACGAGGAGGACGACGAGGACGACGAGGACGACGACGACGAGGACGACAACGACGACGACGAGGACGACGACGACGACGACGAGGACGACGAGGACGACGACGACGAGGACGACGACGACGACGAGGAGGACGACGACGACGAGGACGACGACGACGACGACGAGGACGACGACGACGACGAGGACGACGACGACGACGACGAGGACGACGACGACGACGACGAGGACGACGACGACGACGACGAGGACGACGACGACGACGACGACGAGGACGACGACGACGACGACGACGAGGACGACGACGACCACGACGACGACCACGACGACGACCACGACGACGACCACGACCACGACCACGACCACGACGACGACCACGACCACGACCACGAACACCACGACGACCAAGACCACGACCACGACCACCACGACGACCAAGACCACGACCACGACCACGACGACGGCCACGACGACGGCCACGACCACGACCACGACCACGACCACGACCACGACCACGACGGCGACCACGACGACGTCCACGACCACGACCACGACGACGACCACGACCACGACGACGACCAGGACCACGACCACGACGACGACGACCACGACCACGACCACGACCACGACCACGACCACGACCACGACCACGACCAGGACCACGACCACGACCACGACGACGACCACGACCACGACGACGACCACGACCACGACGACGACCACGACCACGACCACGACCACGGCGACGACCACGACCACGACGACGACCACGACCACGACCACGACGACGACCACGACGACGACCACGGCCACGACCACGACGTCGACCACGACCACGACGACGACCACGACCACGACCACGACGACGACGACCACGACCACGACCACGACCACGACCACGACCACGACCACGACCACGACCACGACGACGACCACGACCACGACGACGACCACGACGACGACCACGACCACGACTACGACCACGACCACTACCACGACGACGACGACGACCACGACGACCACGACCACGACGACGACGACGACCACGACGACGACCACGACGACGACCACGACGACGACCACGACGACGACGACGACGACCACGCCGACGACCACGACGACGACCACGACCACGACCACGACCACGACGACGACCACGACCACGACCACGACCACCACGACGACCAAGACCACGACCACGACCACGACGACGACCACGACCACGACCACGACGACGACTACGACCACGACCACGACGACGACGACCACGACGACGACCACGACCACGACCACGACGTCGACCACGACCACGACGACGACCACGACCACGACCACGACGACGACGACCACGACCACGACGACGACCACGACCACGACGACGACCACGACCACGACCACGACCACGACCACGACGACGACCACGTCCACGACCATGACGACGACCACGACCAAGACGACGACCACAACCACGACCGCGACCACGACCACGACGACGACCACGACGACGACGACGACGACCACGACCACGACGACGACCACGACCACGACCACGACCACGACCACAACCACGACCACGACCACGACGACGACCACGACCACGACGACGACCACGACCACGACCACGATCACGACCACGACGACGACCACGACCACGACGACGACCACGACCACGACCACGACGACGACCACGACCACGACGACGACCACTACCACTACCACGACCACGACGACGACGACGACCACGACCACGACCACGACGACGACCACGACCACGACCACGACGACGACCACGACCACGACCACGACGACGACCACGACCACGATCAAGATGACGACCATGACCACGACCACGACCACGACGACGACCACGACCACTACCACGACGACGACGACGACCACGAACACGACCACGACGACGACCACGACCACGACCACGACGACGACCACGACCACGCCCACGACGACGACCACGACCACGACGACCACGACCACGACCACGACCACGACCACGACCACGACCACGACCAGGACCACGACCACGACCACGACGACGACCACGACCACGACCACTACCACTACCACGACCACGACGACGACGACGACCACGACCACGACCACGACGACGACCACGACCACGACCACGACGACGACCACGACCACGACCACGACGACGACCACGACCACGATCAAGATGACGACCATGACCACGACCACGACCACGACGACGACCACGACCACGACCACGACGACGACCACGACCACGACCACGACGACGACCACGACCACGACCACGACGACGACCACGACCACGATCAAGATGACGACCATGACCACGACCACGACGACGACCACGACCACGACCACGACGACGACCACGACCACGACCACGACGACGACCACGACCACGATCAAGATGACGACCATGACCACGACCACGACCACGACGACGACCACGACCACGACGACGACCACGACCACGACCACGATCACGACCACGACGACGACCACGACCACGACGACGACCACGACCACGACCACGACGACGACCACGACCACGACGACGACCACTACCACTACCACGACCACGACGACGACGACGACCACGACCACGACCACGACGACGACCACGACCACGACGACGACGACGACGACGACTACGACGACGACCACAACGACCACGACCAGCACGACCACGACCACGACCACGACCACCACGACCACGACCACGACCACCACGACCACGACCACGACCACGACGACCACGACCACGACGACCACGACCACGACGACGACCACGACCACGACCACGGCCACGACGACGACCATGACCACGACGACGACCACGACGACGACCACAACGACGACCACGACGACGATCACGACCACGACCACAACGACGACCACGACCACGACCACGACGACGACCACGACAACGACCACGACCAGGACCACGACCACGACGACGACCACGACCACGACGACGACCACGACCACTACCACGACGACGACGACGACGACCACGACGACGACCACGACCACGACGACGACGACGACCACGACCACGACGACGATCACGACCACGACCACGACGACGACCACGACCACGACCACGACGACGACCACGACAACGACCACGACCACGACCACGACCACGACGACGACCACGACCACGACGACGACCACGACCACGACCACGAAGACGACCACGACCACGAACACGACGACGACCACGACGACGACCACGACCACGACCACGACGACGACCACGACCACGACGACGACCACGACCACGACCACGACCACGACGACGACGACCACGACCACGACCACGACCACGACCACGACCACGACGACGACCACGACCAGGACCACGACCACGACCACGACGACGACCACGACCACGACGACGACCACGACGACGACCACGACGACGACGATGACGACCACGACGACGACCACGACGACGACCACGACGACGACCACGACCACGACCACGACCACGACGACGACCACGACCACGACCACGACCACCACGACGACCAAGACCACGACCACGACCACCACGACGACCAAGACCACGACCACGACCACGACGACGACCACGACCACGACGACGGCCACGACCACGACCACGACGACGACCACGACCACGACCACGACGACGACCACGACGACGACCACGACCACGACCACGACGACGACCACGACCACGACGACGACCAGGACCACGACCACGACGACGACGACCACGACCACGACCACGACCACGACCACGACCACGACCACGACCAGGACCACGACCACGACCACGACGACGACCACGACCACGACGACGACCACGACCACGACCACGACCACGGCGACGACCACGACCACGACGACGACCACGACCACGACCACGACGACGACCACGACGACGACCACGACCACGACCACGACCACGACGACGACGACAACCACGACCACGACCACGAACACGATAACGACCACGACGACCACGACCACGACCACGACGGCCACGACCACCACGACCACGACCACGACCACGGCGACAATGACCACGACGACCACGACCACGACGACCACGACGACCACGACGACCACGACGACCACGACGACGACCACGACCACGACTACGACCACGACCACGACGACGACCACGACCACGCCCACGACCACGACGACGACCACAACGACGACCACGACCACGACGACGACCACGACGACGACCACGACCACGACGACGACCACGACTACGACCACGACCACGACCACGACGACCACGACCACGACCACGACGACGACCACGACCACGGCGACGAACACGACCACGACCACGACCACGACCACGACCACCACCACGACCATGACCACGACCACGACCACGACCACGACCACGACCACGACCACGACGACGACCACGACCACGACGACGACCACGACCACGACGACGACAACGACCACGACGACGACCACGACGACGACCACGACCACGACCACGACCACGACGACGACCACGACCACGACCATGACGACGACCACGACCACGACCACGACCACGACGACGACCACGACCACGACGACGACGACAACCACGACCACGACCACGAACACGATAACGACCACGGCGACGACCACGACCACGACGACGACCACGACCACGACGACGACCACGACCACGACCACGACGACGACCACGACCACGACCACGACGACGACCACGACCACGACGACGACCTCGACGACGACCACGACCACGACGACGACCACGACCACTACCACGACGACGACGACGACCACGACGACGACCACGACCACGACGACGACGACGACCACGACCACGACGACGATCACGACCACGACCACGACGACGACCACGACCACGACCACGACGACGACCACGACGACGACCACGACCAGCACGACCACGACCACGACCACGACCACCACGACCACGACCACCACGACCACGACCACGACCACGACGACCACGACCACGACGACCACGACCACGACGACGACCACGACCACGACCACGGCCACGACGATGACCATGACCACGACGACGACCACGCCGACGACCACGACAACGAATACGACCACGACCACGACCACGACGACGACCACGACCACGACGACGACCACGACCACGACGACGACCACGACCACGACCACGACGACGACCACGACCACGACCACGACCACGACCACGACGACGACCACGACCACGACGACGACCACGACCACGACGACGATCACGACCACGACCACAACGACGACCACGACCACGACCACGACGACGACCACGACAACGACCACGACCAGGACCACGACCACGACGACGACCACGACCACGACGACGACCACGACCACTACCACGACGACGACGACGACCACGACGACGACCACGACCACGACGACGACGACGACCACGACCACGACGACGATCACGACCACGACCACGACGACGACCACGACCACGACCACGACGACGACCACGACAACGACCACGACCACGACCACGACCACGACGACGACCACGACCACGACCACGACCACGACCACCACGACGACCAAGACCACGACCACCACGACGACCAAGACCACGACCACGACCACGACGACGACCACGACCACGACGACGGCCACGACCACGACCACGACGACGACAACGACCACGACCACGACGACGACCACGACGACGACCACGACCACGACCACGACGACGACCACGACTACGACGACGACCAGGACCACGACCACGACGACGACGACGACCACGACCACGACGACGACCACGACCACGACGACGACCACGACCACGACCACGACCACGACCACGACGACGACGACCACGACCACGACCACGACCACGACCACGACCAGGACGACGACCACGACCAGGACCACGACCACGACCACGACGACGACCACGACCACGACGACGACCACGACGACGACCACGACGACGACGACGACGACCACGACGACGACCACGACGACGACCACGACGACGACCACGACCACGACCACGACCACGACCACCACGACGACCAAGACCACGACCACCACGACGACCAAGACCACGACCACGACCACGACGACGACCACGACCACGACGACGGCCACGACCACGACCACGACGACGACAACGACCACGACCACGACGACGACCACGACGACGACCACGACCACGACCACGACGACGACCACGACTACGACGACGACCAGGACCACGACCACGACGACGACGACCACGACCACGACCACGACCACGACCACGACCACGACCACGACCACGACCAGGACCACGACCACGACCACGACGACGACCACGACCACGACGACGACCACGACCACGACGACGACCACGACCACGACCACGACCACGGCGACGACCACGACCACGACGACGACCACGACCACGACCACGACGACGACCACGACCACGACCACGACGTCGACCACGACCACGACGACGACCACGACCACGACCACGACGACGACGACCACGACCACGACCACGACCACGACCACGACCACGACCACGACCACGACCACGACGACGACCACGACCACGACGACGACCACGACGACGACCACGACCACGACTACGACCACGACCACTACCACGACGACGACGACGACCACGACGACCACGACCACGACGACGACGACGACCACGACCACGACCACGACGACGACCACGACGACGACGACGACGACCACGACGACGACCACGACGACGACCACGACCAAGACCACGACGACGACCACGACCACGACCACGACCACCACGACGACCAAGACCACGACCACGACCACGACGACGACCACGACCACGACCACGACCACGACCAGGACCACGACCACGACCACGACGACGACCACGACCGCGACGACGACCACGACCACGACCACGACCACGACGACGACCACGACCACGACGACGACCACGACCACGACCACGACCACGACCACGACGACGACCACGACCACGACCATGACGACGACCACGACCAAGACGACGACCACAACCACGACCGCGACCACGACCACGACGACGACCACGATGACGACGACGACGACCACGACCACGACGACGACCACGACCACGACCACGACCACGACCACGACCACGACCACGACGACGACCACGACCACGACGACGACCACGACCACGACCACGACGACGACGACCACGACCACGAACACGACCACGACCACGACCACGACCACGACCACGACGACGACCACGACCACGACCACGACCACCACGACGACCAAGACCACGACCACGACCACGACGACGACCACGACCACGACCACGACCACGACCAGGACCACGACCACGACCACGACGACGACCAGGACCGCGACGACGACCACGACCACGACCACGACCACGACGACGACCACGACCACGACGACGACCACGACCACGACCACGACCACGACGACGACGACGACCACGACCACGATCACGACCACGACCACGACCACGACCACGACCACGACCACGACCACGACGACGACGACAACCACGACCACGACCACGAACACGATAACGACCACGACGACCACGACCACGACCACGACGGCCACGACCACCACGACCACGACCACGACCACGACGACCACGACCACGACGACCACGACGACCACGACGACCACGACGACCACGACGACCACGACGACCACGACGACGACCACGACCACGACTACGACCACGACCACGACGACGACCACGACGACGACCACGACCACGACCACGACCACGACGACGACCACGACCACGACGACGACGACGACCACGATCAAGATGACGACCATGACCACGACCACGACCACGACGACGACCACGACCACTACCACGACGACGACAACGACGACGACCACGACCACGACCACGACCACGACGACGACCACGAGCACGACCACGACCACCACGACGACCAAGACCACGACCACGACCACGACGACGACCACGACCACGACGACGACCACGACCACGACCACGACCACGACGACGACCACGACCACGACGACGACCACGACCACGACGACGACCACGACGACGACCACGACCACGACCACGACCACGACGACGACCACGACCACGACGACGACGACGACCACGACCACGACCACGACGACGACCACGACCACGACCACGACGACGACGACAACCACGACCACGACCACGAACACGATAACGACCACGACGACCACGACCACGACCACGACGGCCACGACCACCACGACCACGACCACGACCACGACGACAACGACCACGACGACCACGACGACCACGACGACCACGACGACCACGACGACCACGACGACCACGACGACGACCACGACCACGACTACGACCACGACCACGACGACGACCACGACCACGCCCACGACGACGACCACGACCACGACGACGACCACGACCACGACGACGATCACGACCACGACCACAACGACGACCACGACCACGACCACGACGACGACCACGACAACGACCACGACCAGGACCACGACCACGACGACGACCACGACCACGACGACGACCACGACCACTACCACGACGACGACGACGACCACGACGACGACCACGACCACGACGACGACGACGACCACGACCACGACGACGATCACGACCACGACCACGACGACGACCACGACCACGACCACGACGACGACCACGACAACGACCACGACCACGACCACGACCACGACGACGACCACGACCACGACGACGACCACGACCACGACCACGAAGACGACCACGACCACGAACACGACGACGACCACGACGACGACCACGACCACGACCACGACGACGACCACGACCACGACGACGACCACGACCACGACCACGACCACGACCACGACGACGACGACCACGACCACGACCACGACCACGACCACGACCAGGACGACGACCACGACCAGGACCACGACCACGACCACGACGACGACCACGACCACGACGACGACCACGACGACGACCACGACGACGACGACGACGACCACGACGACGACCACGACGACGACCACGACGACGACCACGACCACGACCACGACCACCACGACGACCAAGACCACGACCACCACGACGACCAAGACCACGACCACGACCACGACGACGACCACGACCACGACGACGGCCACGACCACGACCACGACGACGACAACGACCACGACCACGACGACGACCACGACGACGACCACGACCACGACCACGACGACGACCACGACTACGACGACGACCAGGACCACGACCACGACGACGACGACCACGACCACGACCACGACCACGACCACGACCACGACCACGACCAGGACCACGACCACGACCACGACGACGACCACGACCACGACGACGACCACGACCACGACCACGACCACGGCGACGACCACGACCACGACGACGACCACGACCACGACCACGACGACGACCACGACCACGACCACGACGTCGACCACGACCACGACGACGACCACGACCACGACCACGACGACGACGACCACGACCACGACCACGACCACGACCACGACCACGACCACGACCACGACGACGACCACGACCACGACGACGACCACGACGACGACCACGACCACGACTACGACCACGACCACTACCACGACGACGACGACGACCACGACGACCACGACCACGACGACCACGACCACGACGACGACGACGACCACGACCACGACCACGACGACGACCACGACGACGACGACGACGACCACGACGACGACCACGACGACGACCACGACCAAGACCACGACGACGACCACGACCACGACCACGACCACCACGACGACCAAGACCACGACCACGACCACGACGACGACCACGACCACGACCACGACCACGACCAGGACCACGACCACGACCACGACGACGACCACGACCGCGACGACGACCACGACCACGACCACGACCACGACGACGACCACGACCACGACGACGACCACGACCACGACCACGACCACGACCACGACGACGACCACGACCACGACCATGACGACGACCACGACCAAGACGACGACCACAACCACGACCGCGACCACGACCACGACGACGACCACGATGACGACGACGACGACCACGACCACGACGACGACCACGACCACGACCACGACCACGACCACGACCACGACCACGACGACGACCACGACCACGACGACGACCACGACCACGACCACGACGACGACGACCACGACCACGACCACGACCACGACCACGACCACGACCACGACCACGACGACGACCACGACCACGACCACGACCACCACGACGACCAAGACCACGACCACGACCACGACGACGACCACGACCACGACCACGACCACGACCAGGACCACGACCACGACCACGACGACGACCACGACCGCGACGACGACCACGACCACGACCACGACCACGACGACGACCACGACCACGACGACGACCACGACCACGACCACGACCACGACGACGACGACGACCACGACCACGACGACGACCACGACCACGACCACGACGACGACCACGACCACGACCACGACGACGACGACAACCACGACCACGACCACGAACACGATAACGACCACGACGACCACGACCACGACCACGACGGCCACGACCACCACGACCACGACCACGACCACGACGACCACGACCACGACGACCACGACGACCACGACGACCACGACGACCACGACGACCACGACGACCACGACGACGACCACGACCACGACTACGACCACGACCACGACGACGACCACGACGACGACCACGACCACGACCACGACCACGACGACGACCACGACCACGACGACGACGACGACCACGATCAAGATGACGACCATGACCACGACCACGACCACGACGACGACCACGACCACTACCACGACGACGACAACGACGACGACCACGACCACGACCACGACCACGACGACGACCACGACCACGACCACGACCACCACGACGACCAAGACCACGACCACGACCACGACGACGACCACGACCACGACGACGACCACGACGACGACCACGACCAGCACGACCACGACCACGACCACGACCACCACGACCACGACCACCACGACCACGACCACGACCACGACGACCACGACCACGACGACCACGACCACGACGACGACCACGACCACGACCACGGCCACGACGATGACCATGACCACGACGACGACCACGCCGACGACCACGACAACGAATACGACCACGACCACGACCACGACGACGACCACGACCACGACGACGACCACGACCACGACGACGACCACGACCACGACCACGACGACGACCACGACCACGACCACGACCACGACCACGACGACGACCACGACCACGACGACGACCACGACCACGACGACGATCACGACCACGACCACAACGACGACCACGACCACGACCACGACGACGACCACGACAACGACCACGACCAGGACCACGACCACGACGACGACCACGACCACGACAACGACCACGACCACTACCACGACGACGACGACGACCACGACGACGACCACGACCACGACGACGACGACGACCACGACCACGACGACGATCACGACCACGACCACGACGACGACCACGACCACGACCACGACGACGACCACGACAACGACCACGACCACGACCACGACCACGACGACGACCACGACCACGACGACGACCACGACCACGACCACGAAGACGACCACGACCACGAACACGACGACGACCACGACGACGACCACGACCACGACCACGACGACGACCACGACCACGACGACGACCACGACCACGACCACGACCACGACCACGACGACGACGACCACGACCACGACCACGACCACGACCACGACCAGGACGACGACCACGACCAGGACCACGACCACGACCACGACGACGACCACGACCACGACGACGACCACGACGACGACCACGACGACGACGACGACGACCACGACGACGACCACGACGACGACCACGACGACGACCACGACCACGACCACGACCACGACCACCACGACGACCAAGACCACGACCACCACGACGACCAAGACCACGACCACGACCACGACGACGACCACGACCACGACGACGGCCACGACCACGACCACGACGACGACAACGACCACGACCACGACGACGACCACGACGACGACCACGACCACGACCACGACGACGACCACGACTACGACGACGACCAGGACCACGACCACGACGACGACGACCACGACCACGACCACGACCACGACCACGACCACGACCACGACCACGACCAGGACCACGACCACGACCACGACGACGACCACGACCACGACGACGACCACGACCACGACGACGACCACGACCACGACCACGACCACGGCGACGACCACGACCACGACGACGACCACGACCACGACCACGACGACGACCACGACCACGACCACGACGTCGACCACGACCACGACGACGACCACGACCACGACCACGACGACGACGACCACGACCACGACCACGACCACGACCACGACCACGACCACGACCACGACCACGACGACGACCACGACCACGACGACGACCACGACGACGACCACGACCACGACTACGACCACGACCACTACCACGACGACGACGACGACCACGACGACCACGACCACGACGACGACGACGACCACGACCACGACCACGACGACGACCACGACGACGACGACGACGACCACGACGACGACCACGACGACGACCACGACCAAGACCACGACGACGACCACGACCACGACCACGACCACCACGACGACCAAGACCACGACCACGACCACGACGACGACCACGACCACGACCACGACCACGACCAGGACCACGACCACGACCACGACGACGACCACGACCGCGACGACGACCACGACCACGACCACGACCACGACGACGACCACGACCACGACGACGACCACGACCACGACCACGACCACGACCACGACGACGACCACGACCACGACCATGACGACGACCACGACCAAGACGACGACCACAACCACGACCGCGACCACGACCACGACGACGACCACGATGACGACGACGACGACCACGACCACGACGACGACCACGACCACGACCACGACCACGACCACGACCACGACCACGACGACGACCACGACCACGACGACGACCACGACCACGACCACGACGACGACGACCACGACCACGACCACGACCACGACCACGACCACGACCACGACCACGACGACGACCACGACCACGACCACGACCACCACGACGACCAAGACCACGACCACGACCACGACGACGACCACGACCACGACCACGACCACGACCAGGACCACGACCACGACCACGACGACGACCAGGACCGCGACGACGACCACGACCACGACCACGACCACGACGACGACCACGACCACGACGACGACCACGACCACGACCACGACCACGACGACGACGACGACCACGACCACGACCACGACCACGACCACGACCACGACCACGACCACGACCACGACGACGACGACAACCACGACCACGACCACGAACACGATAACGACCACGACGACCACGACCACGACCACGACGGCCACGACCACCACGACCACGACCACGACCACGACGACCACGACCACGACGACCACGACGACCACGACGACCACGACGACCACGACGACCACGACGACCACGACGACGACCACGACCACGACTACGACCACGACCACGACGACGACCACGACGACGACCACGACCACGACCACGACCACGACGACGACCACGACCACGACGACGACGACGACCACGATCAAGATGACGACCATGACCACGACCACGACCACGACGACGACCACGACCACTACCACGACGACGACAACGACGACGACCACGACCACGACCACGACCACGACGACGACCACGAGCACGACCACGACCACCACGACGACCAAGACCACGACCACGACCACGACGACGACCACGACCACGACGACGACCACGACCACGACCACGACCACGACGACGACCACGACCACGACGACGACCACGACCACGACGACGACCACGACGACGACCACGACCACGACCACGACCACGACGACGACCACGACCACGACGACGACGACGACCACGACCACGACCACGACGACGACCACGACCACGACCACGACGACGACGACAACCACGACCACGACCACGAACACGATAACGACCACGACGACCACGACCACGACCACGACGGCCACGACCACCACGACCACGACCACGACCACGACGACAACGACCACGACGACCACGACGACCACGACGACGACCACGACCACGACTACGACCACGACCACGACGACGACCACGACCACGCCCACAACCACGACCACGACGACGACCACAACGACGACCACGACCACGACGACGACCACGACGACGACCACGACCACGACGACGACCACGACCACGACGACCACGACCACGACCACGACGACGACCACGACCACGACGACGACCACGACCACGACCACGACCACGACCACCACCACGACCATGACCACGACCACGACCACGACCACGACCACGACCACGACCACGACGACGACCACGACCGCGACGACGACCACGACCACGACGACGACAACGACCACGACGACGACCACGACGACGACCACGACCACGACCACGACGACGACCACGACCACGACGACGACCACGACCACGACGACGATCACGACCACGACCACAACGACGACCACGACCACGACCACGACGACGACCACGACAACGACCACGACCAGGACCACGACCACGACGACGACCACGACCACGACGACGACCACGACCACTACCACGACGACGACGACGACCACGACGACGACCACGACCACGACGACGACGACGACCACGACCACGACGACGATCACGACCACGACCACGACGACGACCACGACCACGACCACGACGACGACCACGACAACGACCACGACCACGACCACGACCACGACGACGACCACGACCACGACGACGACCACGACCACGACCACGAAGACGACCACGACCACGAACACGACGACGACCACGACGACGACCACGACCACGACCACGACGACGACCACGACCACGACGACGACCACGACCACGACCACGACCACGACCACGACGACGACGACCACGACCACGACCACGACCACGACCACGACCAGGACGACGACCACGACCAGGACCACGACCACGACCACGACGACGACCACGACCACGACGACGACCACGACGACGACCACGACGACGACGACGACGACCACGACGACGACCACGACGACGACCACGACGACGACCACGACCACGACCACGACCACGACCACCACGACGACCAAGACCACGACCACCACGACGACCAAGACCACGACCACGACCACGACGACGACCACGACCACGACGACGGCCACGACCACGACCACGACGACGACAACGACCACGACCACGACGACGACCACGACGACGACCACGACCACGACCACGACGACGACCACGACTACGACGACGACCAGGACCACGACCACGACGACGACGACCACGACCACGACCACGACCACGACCACGACCACGACCACGACCACGACCAGGACCACGACCACGACCACGACGACGACCACGACCACGACGACGACCACGACCACGACCACGACCACGGCGACGACCACGACCACGACGACGACCACGACCACGACCACGACGACGACCACGACCACGACCACGACGTCGACCACGACCACGACGACGACCACGACCACGACCACGACGACGACGACCACGACCACGACCACGACCACGACCACGACCACGACCACGACCACGACGACGACCACGACCACGACGACGACCACGACGACGACCACGACCACGACTACGACCACGACCACTACCACGACGACGACGACGACCACGACGACCACGACCACGACGACCACGACCACGACGACGACGACGACCACGACCACGACCACGACGACGACCACGACGACGACGACGACGACCACGACGACGACCACGACGACGACCACGACCAAGACCACGACGACGACCACGACCACGACCACGACCACCACGACGACCAAGACCACGACCACGACCACGACGACGACCACGACCACGACCACGACCACGACCAGGACCACGACCACGACCACGACGACGACCACGACCGCGACGACGACCACGACCACGACCACGACCACGACGACGACCACGACCACGACGACGACCACGACCACGACCACGACCACGACCACGACGACGACCACGACCACGACCATGACGACGACCACGACCAAGACGACGACCACAACCACGACCGCGACCACGACCACGACGACGACCACGATGACGACGACGACGACCACGACCACGACGACGACCACGACCACGACCACGACCACGACCACGACCACGACCACGACGACGACCACGACCACGACGACGACCACGACCACGACCACGACGACGACGACCACGACCACGACCACGACCACGACCACGACCACGACCACGACCACGACGACGACCACGACCACGACCACGACCACCACGACGACCAAGACCACGACCACGACCACGACGACGACCACGACCACGACCACGACCACGACCAGGACCACGACCACGACCACGACGACGACCACGACCGCGACGACGACCACGACCATGACCACGACCACGACGACGACCACGACCACGACGACGACCACGACCACGACCACGACCACGACGACGACGACGACCACGACCACGACGACGACCACGACCACGACCACGACGACGACCACGACCACGACCACGACGACGACGACAACCACGACCACGACCACGAACACGATAACGACCACGACGACCACGACCACGACCACGACGGCCACGACCACCACGACCACGACCACGACCACGACGACCACGACCACGACGACCACGACGACCACGACGACCACGACGACCACGACGACCACGACGACCACGACGACGACCACGACCACGACTACGACCACGACCACGACGACGACCACGACGACGACCACGACCACGACCACGACCACGACGACGACCACGACCACGACGACGACGACGACCACGATCAAGATGACGACCATGACCACGACCACGACCACGACGACGACCACGACCACTACCACGACGACGACAACGACGACGACCACGACCACGACCACGACCACGACGACGACCACGACCACGACCACGACCACCACGACGACCAAGACCACGACCACGACCACGACCACGACGACGACGACAACCACGACCACGACCACGAACACGATAACGACCACGGCGACGACCACGACCACGACGACGACCACGACCACGACCACGACCACGACCACGACGACGACCACGACCACGACCATGACGACGACCACGACCAAGACGACGACCACAACCACGACCGCGACCACGACCACGACGACGACCACGACGACGACGACGACGACCACGACCACGACGACGACCACGACCACGACCACGACCACGACCACGGCCACGACGAAGACCATGACCACGACGACAACCACGACGACGACCACGACGACGACCACGACCACGACCACGACCACGACCACGACCACGACCACGACCACCACGACGACCACGACCACGACCACGACCACGACGACGACCACGACCACGACGACGGCCACGACCACGACCACGACGACGACCACGACGACGACCACGACCACGACCACGACGACGACCACGACCACGACGACGACCACGACCACTACCACGACGACGACCACGACCACGACCACCACGACGACGACCACGACGACGACCACGACCACGACGATGACCACGACCACTACAACGACGACGACGACGACCACGACGACGACCACGACCACGACCACGACGACGACCACGACCACGACCACGACCACGACCACGACCACGACCACGACCACGACGACGACCACGACCACGACGACGACCACGACCACGACCACGGCCACGACCACGACCACGACGACGACCACGACCACGACCACGACGACGACCACGACCACGACGACGACCACGACCACGACCACGACGACCACGACCACGACCACGACCACGACCACGACCAGGACGACGACCACGACCACGATCAAGACGACGACCATGACCACGACCACGACCACGACGACGACTACGACCACTACCACGACGACGACGACGACCACGAACACCACCACGGCGACGACCACGACCACGACGACGACCACGACCACGCCCACGACGACGACCACGACCATGACGACGACCACGACCACGACGACGACCACGACCACGACGACGACGACGACGACGACCACGACGACGACCACGACCACGACGACGACCACGACCACGACCACGACCACGGCGACGACCACGACCACGACGACGACCACGACCACGACCACGACGACGACCACGACGACGACCACGACCACGACCACGACGTCGACCACGACCACGACGACGACCACGACCACGACGACGACAACGACCACGACGCCGACCACGACGACGACCACGACCACGACCACGACCACGACGACGACCACGACCACGACGACGACGACGACCACGACCACGACCACGACCACGACGACGACCACGACCACGACGACGACAACCACGACCACGACCACGAACACGATAACGACCACGGCGACGACCACGACCACGACGACGACCACGACCACGACGACGACGACGACCACGACCACGACGACGATCACGACCACGACCACGACGACGACCACGACCACGACCACGACGACGACCACAACGACGACCACGACCACGACGACGACCACGACGACGACCACGACCACGACGACGACCACGACTACGACCACGACCACGACCACGACGACCACGACCACGACCACGACGACGACCACGACCACGACGACGAACACGACCACGACCACGACCACGACCACAACCACCACCACGACCATGACCACGACCACGACCACGACCACGACCACGACCACGACCACGACGACGACCACGACCACGACGACGACCACGACCACGACGACGACAACGACCACGACGACGACCACGACGACGACCACGACCACGACCACGACCACGACGACGACCACGACCACGACCACGACGACGACCACGACCACGACGACGATCACGACCACGACCACAACGACGACCACGACCACGACCACGACGACGACCACGACAACGACCACGACCAGGACCACGACCACGACGACGACCACGACCACTACCACGACGACGACGACGACGACCACGACGACGACCACGACCACGACGACGACGACGACCACGACCACGACGACGATCACGACCACGACCACGACGACGACCACGACCACGACCACGACCACGACGACGACCACGACCACGACGACGACCACGACCACGACAACGACCACGACCACGACCACGACCACGACGACGACCACGACCACGACGACGACCACGACCACGACGACGACCACGACCACGACCACGACGACGACCACGACGACGACCACGACCACGACCACGACGACGACCACGACCACGACGACGATCACGACCACGACCACAACGACGACCACGACCACGACCACGACGACGACCACGACAACGACCACGACCAGGACCACGACCACGACGACGACCACGACCACTACCACGACGACGACGACGACGACCACGACGACGACCACGACCACGACGACGACGACGACCACGACCACGACGACGATCACGACCACGACCACGACGACGACCACGACCACGACCACGACGACGACCACCACAACGACCACGACCACGACCACGACCACGACGACGACCACGACCACGACGACGACCACGACCACGACCACGAAGACGACCACGACCACGAACACGACGACGACCACGACGACGACCACGACCACGACCACGACGACGACCACGACCACGACGACGACCACGACCACGACCACGACCACGACGACGACGACCACGACCACGACCACGACCACGACCACGACCACGACGACGACCACGACCAGGACCACGACCACGACCACGACGACGACCACGACCACGACGACGACCACGACGACGACCACGACGACGACGATGACGACCACGACGACGACCACGACGACGACCACGACGACGACCACGACCACGACCACGACCACGACGACGACCACGACCACGACCACGACCACCACGACGACCAAGACCACGACCACGACCACCACGACGACCAAGACCACGACCACGACCACGACGACGACCACGACCACGACGACGGCCACGACCACGACCACGACGACGACCACGACCACGACCACGACGACGACCACGACGACGACCACGACCACGACCACGACGACGACCACGACCACGACGACGACCAGGACCACGACCACGACGACGACGACCACGACCACGACCACGACCACGACCACGACCACGACCACGACCAGGACCACGACCACGACCACGACGACGACCACGACCACGACGACGACCACGACCACGACGACGACCACGACCACGACCACGACCACGGCGACGACCACGACCACGACGACGACCACGACCACGACCACGACGACGACCACGACGACGACCACGACCACGACCACGACCACGACGACGACGACAACCACGACCACGACCACGAACACGATAACGACCACGACGACCACGACCACGACCACGACGGCCACGACCACCACGACCACGACCACGACCACGGCGACAATGACCACGACGACCACGACCACGACGACCACGACGACCACGACGACCACGACGACCACGACGACGACCACGACCACGACCACGACCACGACGACGACCACGACCACGACGACGACGACGACCACGACCACGACCACGACCACGACGACGACCACGACCACGACGACGACAACCACGACCACGACCACGAACACGATAACGACCACGGCGACGACCACGACCACGACGACGACCACGACCACGACGACGACGACGACCACGACCACGACGACGATCACGACCACGACCACGACGACGACCACGACCACGACGACGACGACGACCACGACAACGACCACGACCACGACGACGACCACGACGACGACCACGACCAGCACGACCACGACCACGACCACGACCACCACGACCACGACCACCACGACCACGACCACGACCACGACGACCACGACCACGACGACGACCACGACCACGACCACGGCCACGACGATGACCATGACCACGACGACGACCACGCCGACGACCACGACAACGACCACGACCACGACCACGACCACGACCACGACGACGACCACGACCACGACGACGACCACGACCACGACGACGACCACGACCACGACCACGACGACGACCACGACGACGACCACGACCACGACCACGACGACGACCACGACCACGACGACGATCACGACCACGACCACAACGACGACCACGACCACGACCACGACGACGACCACGACAACGACCACGACCAGGACCACGACCACGACGACGACCACGACCACTACCACGACGACGACGACGACGACCACGACGACGACCACGACCACGACGACGACGACGACCACGACCACGACGACGATCACGACCACGACCACGACGACGACCACGACCACGACCACGACCACGACGACGACCACGACCACGACGACGACCACGACCACGACAACGACCACGACCACGACCACGACCACGACGACGACCACGACCACGACGACGACCACGACCACGACGACGACCACGACCACGACCACGACGACGACCACGACGACGACCACGACCACGACCACGACGACGACCACGACCACGACGACGATCACGACCACGACCACAACGACGACCACGACCACGACCACGACGACGACCACGACAACGACCACGACCAGGACCACGACCACGACGACGACCACGACCACTACCACGACGACGACGACGACGACCACGACGACGACCACGACCACGACGACGACGACGACCACGACCACGACGACGATCACGACCACGACCACGACGACGACCACGACCACGACCACGACGACGACCACCACAACGACCACGACCACGACCACGACCACGACGACGACCACGACCACGACGACGACCACGACCACGACCACGAAGACGACCACGACCACGAACACGACGACGACCACGACGACGACCACGACCACGACCACGACGACGACCACGACCACGACGACGACCACGACCACGACCACGACCACGACGACGACGACCACGACCACGACCACGACCACGACCACGACCACGACGACGACCACGACCAGGACCACGACCACGACCACGACGACGACCACGACCACGACGACGACCACGACGACGACCACGACGACGACGATGACGACCACGACGACGACCACGACGACGACCACGACGACGACCACGACCACGACCACGACCACGACGACGACCACGACCACGACCACGACCACCACGACGACCAAGACCACGACCACGACCACCACGACGACCAAGACCACGACCACGACCACGACGACGACCACGACCACGACGACGGCCACGACCACGACCACGACGACGACCACGACCACGACCACGACGACGACCACGACGACGACCACGACCACGACCACGACGACGACCACGACCACGACGACGACCAGGACCACGACCACGACGACGACGACCACGACCACGACCACGACCACGACCACGACCACGACCACGACCAGGACCACGACCACGACCACGACGACGACCACGACCACGACGACGACCACGACCACGACGACGACCACGACCACGACCACGACCACGGCGACGACCACGACCACGACGACGACCACGACCACGACCACGACGACGACCACGACGACGACCACGACCACGACCACGACCACGACGACGACGACAACCACGACCACGACCACGAACACGATAACGACCACGACGACCACGACCACGACCACGACGGCCACGACCACCACGACCACGACCACGACCACGGCGACAATGACCACGACGACCACGACCACGACGACCACGACGACCACGACGACCACGACGACCACGACGACGACCACGACCACGACTACGACCACGACCACGACGACGACCACGACCACGCCCACGACCACGACCACGACGACGACCACAACGACGACCACGACCACGACGACGACCACGACGACGACCACGACCACGACGACGACCACGACTACGACCACGACCACGACCACGACGACCACGACCACGACCACGACGACGACCACGACCACGACGACGAACACGACCACGACCACGACCACGACCACAACCACCACCACGACCATGACCACGACCACGACCACGACCACGACCACGACCACGACCACGACGACGACCACGACCACGACGACGACCACGACCACGACGACGACAACGACCACGACGACGACCACGACGACGACCACGACCACGACCACGACCACGACGACGACCACGACCACGACCATGACGACGACCACGACCACGACCACGACCACGACGACGACCACGACCACGACGACGACGACAACCACGACCACGACCACGAACACGATAACGACCACGGCGACGACCACGACCACGACGACGACCACGACCACGACGACGACCACGACCACGACCACGACGACGACCACGACCACGACCACGACGACGACCACGACCACGACGACGACCTCGACGACGACCACGACCACGACGACGACCACGACCACTACCACGACGACGACGACGACCACGACGACGACCACGACCACGACGACGACGACGACCACGACCACGACGACGATCACGACCACGACCACGACGACGACCACGACCACGACCACGACGACGACCACGACGACGACCACGACCAGCACGACCACGACCACGACCACGACCACCACGACCACGACCACCACGACCACGACCACGACCACGACGACCACGACCACGACGACCACGACCACGACGACGACCACGACCACGACCACGGCCACGACGATGACCATGACCACGACCACGACCACGCCGACGACCACGACAACGACCACGACCACGACCACGACCACGACGACGACCACGACCACGACGACGACCACGACCACGACGACGACCACGACCACGACCACGACGACGACCACGACGACGACCACGACCACGACCACGACGACGACCACGACCACGACGACGACCACGACCACGACGACGATCACGACCACGACCACAACGACGACCACGACCACGACCACGACGACGACCACGACAACGACCACGACCAGGACCACGACCACGACGACGACCACGACCACGACGACGACCACGACCACTACCACGACGACGACGACGACCACGACGACGACCACGACCACGACGACCACGACCACGACCACGACCACGACGACCACGACCACGACGACCACGACGACCACGACGACCACGACGACCACGACGACCACGACGACCACGACGACCACGACGACGACCACGACCACGACCACGACCACGACGACGACCATGACCACGGCGACGAACACGACCACGACCACGACCACGACCACGACCACCACCACGACCATGACCACGACCACGACCACGACCACGACCACGACCACGACCACGACCACGACCACGACCACGACGACGACCACGACCACGACGACGACAACGACCACGACGACGACCACGACGACGACCACGACCACGACCACGACCACGACGACGACCACGACCACGACCATGACGACGACCACGACCACGACCACGACCACGACGACGACCACGACCACGACGACGACGACAACCACGACCACGACCACGAACACGATAACGACCACGGCGACGACCACGACCACGACGACGACCACGACCACGACGACGACCACGACCACGACCACGACGACGACCACGACCACGACCACGACGACGACCACGACCACGGCGACGACCTCGACGACGACCACGACCACGACGACGACCACGACCACTACCACGACGACGACGACGACCACGACGACGACCACGACCACGACGACGACGACGACCACGACCACGACGACGATCACGACCACGACCACGACGACGACCACGACCACGACCACGACGACGACCACGACGACGACCACGACCAGCACGACCACGACCACGACCACGACCACCACGACCACGACCACTACGACCACGACCACGACCACGACGACCACGACCACGACGACCACGACCACGACGACGACCACGACCACGACCACGGCCACGACGATGACCATGACCACGACGACGACCACGCCGACGACCACGACAACGACCACGACCACGACCACGACCACGACGACGACCACGACCACGACGACGACCACGACCACGACGACGACCACGACCACGACCACGACGACGACCACGACGACGACCACGACCACGACCACGACGACGACCACGACCACGACGACGACCACGACCACGACGACGATCACGACCACGACCACAACGACGACCACGACCACGACCACGACGACGACCACGACAACGACCACGACCAGGACCACGACCACGACGACGACCACGACCACGACGACGACCACGACCACTACCACGACGACGACGACGACCACGACCACGAC